>VKKT01006139.1:32169-50217 GCA_008038995.1 Haliotis laevigata | reverse complement strand
TAATTCGTCTTCAGTGCCTTGTTTACAAAAGTCCAGACAAATGAATATGTATTTATTTGCTGGTATGTGTCTTCATTCCAAGGGGGCCGCAATATCACCTCGAACTGTCGGGGTCGCTAACTAGCTTTATAGCGTGTCATCATACCTGGATGGGTTGGGGCGCTACTCATAGTATCTCACTCTACTTGGTCGAGTCTAGATCAATGATACAGACACGATATAGACTGCAGCTACAATCAACAAACATGAGAAAATGATTGGTAGAGAACTCGCCAGTCCGAATGTACATGCGACAATTCTGTGAATACATACATGCATCATCTCTATTTGCAGACTGTTGAACCCAACAAGTACGATGCCCTTGCTACCCTCCACACTGGCCTAACTACAAGCATTGCCCATGCCGGACCAAACTTCCTGGGTTGGCATCGTGTGTACCTGCTCATGTAAGTAATCCAGTGTCCAAATCTGTGCACGACTAGACCTCGACACTGTGTCTTCTTTGCTGTCAGTATCATTGAAGGATGTTTGCTTGAGAGAAACCGTCATTATCAGTAGTTTTTAAACAGAGCTTCAGATAAATCACAATTTCAAAATCAATTCTGAGTTACATTCGTAACAAAAGCGTATTTCTTTACACACCTCTATATAAGGATCAAATGAAGGCATCATAGACACAATAGTCTACGGTTGTGAATAATCCGTATTCAAGGCGCTGCACTGAAGCTTAACTAGACACGAAATTACACTTGAACAGACACAAAATTACATGTTGCCCGAAACATCATTTAGATCGGCAGAAAAAAAAGTCACCTGTGTTTTACTTTTTTTCCATCTGTTTATGTATTGCAAGCACAATATCCATCACGAATCTACGATCTCCTTTGCATTCAACTCACTGTTTGGTTTGCAGGTACGAGATCGCGCTGCAGGAAATTGATCCAAGCATCTGTCTACCTTACTGGGACAGCTCACTCGACAATGAACTGGAGGACCCTCGCCTGTCTCACATCTTCAGCCCGGACTTCCTTGGCGGAGGAATTAATACCGGTAATGGTGGCGTTGTGAGTGATGGACCCTTTGCCGGATGGGAAACCCCCAATGATGGTCCTCTGATCAGAAATGTAGGAGGAGATGGAGAGCTTTTTACCATAGAGGCGATTGAAGCTATTTTATCACGTGAAAGGACCCGAGACATCATTCCACCCAACTCGCTCCCTGAGAATGATCTCGAGTTCCACCATGGCGGTATCCACGTCTATATGGGAGGTTTGATGATGCAGCTGGAAACAGCAGCGTTTGATCCTGTTTTCTTTCTTCACCATACTTTTGTTGACTACATATGGGAACTATTTAGAACAAAGCAGAGAGCGCTCCGTATCGATCCACAGTTAGACTACCCTGAGAATTTTGGCACATCTTTCCATGCGCATAATGCAACAATGGGCTTCAATCTGAACTTGACAGCAGAGCAGGGATACAGTGATGATTTGACGGCAACGTATGAGTACGACCCATCCCCTGATTGTTCTGAGAGACGACCAACTTGCGGATCCAGATATCTTCGCTGTAACACGGCAAGGGGTAGATGCTATCCTGTTGATCCATCCACTAGCCCTCCAGAGCCACCTACTGGCATGCCAGGGTGTCGTCCTGGTCAACCAGGATGTCCGACAAGGCCTCCCACAAGGCCTCCAACAAGGCCTCCCACAAGGCCACCTACCTGTCGGCCTGGTCAACCAGGGTGTCCAACAAGTCCACCAACGCCTGTGCCAAACCAACCCCAACAACCCTGCAAGCAAGAGGTTCTCCCCACACAGAACAGTTTTTGTATTGACGGTACATGTGATACCAATGGCTGGGTGTATGTTCCGGTTAAGGTTGTTTCAATGCGACCTCCTGGCCTAACGAAATACGACTCGTACCCAATGTCTAATGGAAGAGTTAGCAAAACGAGCGACATCTACCAGCCATCTGCATATGCTGAAACGAACCGTTATATATCAAGCGTACGAGGTGTTCCCAAAACATATGACAGGTGTGACGATGGTAAAGGGTTCGGCCAAGTGTATGTCCAAGCAACTGGACTCAGTTACAGCGGGATATACAAGGAATCAGCTATCACTGACCAGCGTCTTGCCACATCACTGTCGATTGCTTACCTTGCAGTAAAGGATCCTAGGAACGGCCCAGTCAAAGCTTTATTCAGAGCATTTGACTCCTGCGGAAGAATCTGTCATACAGCTTGTAAGGTACCGGGAACCAATGACTATGAGCCTTGTTCAGGAGTCCTCAACATCAATGATGTTGCTGGAAGACCAAAGCAGTACAGCAAAACGTATGGACAAGCTGCCCTCAATACATGGGGTTATGTACAGAACCAAGACTGCCCAAGCTTTCTCGTTGACGACATCGTCCTCACCTTCTACTGCGACTACAGGGAACGCCTACCATGGTCAGATGCGAGGTCCGCACAGATCAAACCAAACCCCAAGACAGTGGTAGCATTGAACACAGTGCCGGCACCAGAACCAGCACCTCCAGTCGTACTGAATGGTTTGTATCTTTGTTCAATCCGTGTGATTTCCCAGTTTCACTTCACAACCCTTTTCTGATGTCTGATTAATTTTCTAATTTAACGAATGTATGCAGTCTGTAATACTGAAACTACATCACAGCGGCCTATAAATAGTCCAGAGTGGACCAAACAAACGCAACACAAACACTGTAAACATAGATTATCTGTTTATCGGGTATTCCTACGAACATGTGGTTTTGGGCAGATTTGGTGTCCTTGATACCCTTTGGTTTGCGATGAAATGAAGCACGTGACATTTCTTGAAGTGTATATTTGGACACCAACAAAATCGGTCGATTTATTAAGTAACAAATCTAATAGAAAAAAATTCTGATAATCATCCATTAATATACACAATTTCAGCATTTGAAACTTTATTTACAGAATGCAAGGTGTCCGATGACTGCATTCTGGACATCCCGTGCTTGTCCACCAAGAAGCAATGCAGTGGATATGGCAAATCTCACAAATGCAGGGGATCGTGCAACAAATATGCTGTGTGCAACTATGGTCAGTACTGGGTGAGGAAGTGTCCGTATGACTGGTCCTACCACAAAAACTGGCAGACCTGCACATCTCGCGTCAAATGCATGGACACGTCCCCTGCACAGTCTCCTGCGAAGCAAATACAGAGGACGTGGAACGTGAACCCCAGACGAAACACATACCTTCAAAACCTAGGACGAATGGTCTTTGGTTCCAGAAGGCTTGGAGGAAGCATTTTTGGATAATTTCTACCTTGATCTACACCTGGATACGATCGTTTTCCCTATGTACCAGCATTTTAAAACGTTGAACATGTTTTACATTTTTTTCTCTTTTCAATTTGGCTGCTTTGAAATATTCCCAGATTAAATTGCTGTTGGTTTCCAGCTAGGTATAAAGTACATTCACTAGAGACGTAACACATCAGAAATCACACACGTGCTTGGGTATTCGACACAGTGTTCCGCCACAAGACAGCGATGCTGGCAATTATCCGTGAAAGTCCTAGAAATCCAATTTGCCACAGTTTGGGCTTTTGTGCCCAGTCGAATCTGTTTCGGCAGGGGATCGAGACTGACTGTTCTCTGGCGTTGACAATTATGTATATTATTAACGTTATCCGCTAGTTTGGATACAGGTTATATGTGTATATATGTAAAACGATACTTTTTTACAATGTGAAAGTGGGTAAAACGCATAATAAAATAGTTTTTACTCATTTTATTCCTTGTCTTTTCTTGATCGGAATGAAAATGTCTTTTCATATTTGCGCAGGGATATATCAGTAAACATTTCTCTTATGTAGATATTTTAGTGAAGATAAACATCGGGTTGTTCCCAGAGTATCCATCGGGGCTCACATTTTGGAATGTTCACAATTTGTCAATTATGGAATACATGCAGAATCATTCAAATTGATGTCAGTAAAATATGTTTTTTGAATCCAGGTTATGAGGATTATTGTGTTCAAGCTACTTCACATACGATAGCGTGATGATACATGTTAAATACCTGTTAAACAGGTACACCATAACATATGGAATCATTTACATGCGGAACCTCGCAGTATCAGACTGTAGGTCACCCATGAAATAAATATTTAGAATGTGTCAGTAACAATGTTCCCTAATTCATAAATCACTAAATTCATTCATGTTTTTCTGTCACTTTATTCATGTTTAATTTATCATATTCAAATGAATATGACTTCGGTATGATTATACTTTGAACACAGCAGGGGCGTATATGTTCATACCCAAGCACCTGTGTGGAAATACACACACACATTACATGTAATACATTACACACAGGGAAGTTCTGTTTATTGCTTCTTCCCTTTTTTAGATATATAGTAAACACAATGACGACATGTTGAACATTGCGTGCACTTTACACAAGTAAACATAAAAAATTAATATGCATGTGATGACACGTTCTCTCACCGATTATTTGATTTTATAACTTTTATGCTGAAACTCTTCGAAGTTTGTGCTATAACTGTACACATACTTTAGCTGAGATTTCCTACGGATGTGGAAAGGATTGTTTCTATTTAACCATTATTCTCCTTTCTCTTTATCAAATGTGTTCGAACATTCCCTGAACGTTGTCTCACGTGGATATATCGAGAGACGTGGTACGGAACAGTATATTTTCGTGTGCTTGTTTCCTGCCGCCATGATGAAAACAACACAGACAATACCGTTCATAATCATAATCTATCTGATGTGAAGCAGTCTTACAGTACCCACTATATCAGAAACGTGTTTAGAAATCACAAGTAAATGGTGATGGTACCAGATGTCTGCGGAAATATGTCTCTCGTGAATACACATGCATGGGCAGGCTGTTGATAGCCTGGTGCAACACGGTAACAAAATATTCATAATTGATGACAGTCTGGGAATCGAATCAAAAATTCGGTAGACAAGCAATTAGAGAGCCCTAGAGTATTGATAAAATGCACAAAAACATACTTTACTTTATATTTCGTGTTCATTCATGTTCAAAATACAGTACTCTCCTAAACCCATTGGAAATGTGGGTCAAGTATTGTGAAAGAGGGATCTTTTAATTACATGTTCAAAATGCGAGTGCATCGCAAAAGAGGAAATCGATTCATGAATACATCTGATTACTATGGAGAAATATTTTCTGAATAATAGTACCATTTTTCTTACTGTATATATTGTCTTGTGGAAAAGTAATTAACATTGATATGTCAATGAACATTTTAGCAGCTAGTGTATAGGTTTAACTTCAGCAATTGTAACGCGTTCTTTATGTTAATATATGCGTCTTATTAATTACTGTAGACCATTTAACCCCAACGTTTCCTCTTGAATCCAAGTTTGGTAATCTTAAATTGCAACTTGTAAGTAATGCATTTGGATATAAATACACCAATGATCCAAAATTCAAACTAATAATGACCCACGAAAGAAATACTCTCAGCAGCCATTATACTTGCGTGAATATGAAGTCAAGTGCTTCAGGTATAGACACAGCATAACGTTTGATATTAATGTTGCAAGATTCATATTCTGTAAGTGAATCACTCTGTGTTTGCGTATTAGTCAAACTAAGTTACTGGGAAAGTACAATTCAATGTAAGAATATCATGACATGAACCATTAATACAGTTAAGAACTATCGTGAACGCTCGGCAAATGGAATGAAGTGTACATCACCACAAAAATATGTTTTCGCTCTGCTGTTTGGGTTATCAAATTGTTATGCCATCCATAACGAGCCTAGGGTAAGAAACAACATTTGCAGATAATGAATTATTAAGTATTATAATACACAAACACAACAGATATAGTTTATGTTTGATTGCATAACTTTTAATACGAATTTCTGAACAATAACATTTATTGTTTGCCTATCGATACATATAAGTGGACTTCGCTTGACGAAATTCTAAAAACTATAATTCAGGAGCACACACACACACACATATATGTGTGTGTGTTTGTGTATATGTATGTATGTGTATATATATATATATATATGTGTGTATGTGTACGTATATATGTATGTGTGTGTGTATATATAATATCTTATGAATAATGATTGATATACTGTTACGTGCCTCTGACGTCAAAGACTTAATTTTTTCAGAAACGCTGACAATTGTTCTGCCACAATCAAGACGATATTACGTAAATATCTAAACTAAAATATTACATTTCCTTATTGGTTGTCGCCAGAGGATTAAAAAAGGCCGCTGTACCTGTCTCCGGGTTGGCTTACATTTTCACACTCTTTACCAGAATGTGATGAACCATGTATCACGTGACCTACCTACAAGAGCCGTCAAGAGGCTAATGCATCATCTCCTGGTGTTAAACACACCCAGACCATCACGCGTTGTACTTGATCTGTTACATCTGATTGGTGGGACTCATTTTCGTTTCCTGGTTCATGGTTATAAGAGGGAAGGGTTATCAAAGAATAGACCGAAGAGATCATAAGCCACAACTGTTCGTCAGAACCTTGAGGTACGAAACATTTGTAGATTGATACTAGTGATGCCATACGAGAGAGACGTGTAGAATATGAGATGGGACAAAGTAGAGATATTTCTCAATCTGTTCTATTGCAATTTCTGCTTTGATGTGTTATTGTTAGTTCTTCAGATAATGTAATTTCTCTTCTTCTCAGTATTGTGAACAATATACTCATTCTGCCATTCCTTTCAGTCTGCTTTGAGGAATCTACTTATTCTTCATGAAACTACACCAGTCCGTCCCATCATGGAGCCTCATACATGTAATAATCTTGGTGGTTAACCTGTCACGCTCTATTGCCATCATAGAGAAAGACGATCTCCCTCCTGAAATACAAAAATGCTACCGCAATTATGCCAATGTCAGTTTGCGAGATGTTGTTGGGCAAACACTATCCTGGTTCTGTGAGGCTCCGGCCGTCCGGACTCTTAGAAACAGTGACAGTCCGGCACCAACGCCTCTGTCCTCCGTCCGCTATGTCAGTGGGCTTATTGACAAGGCGATCGCAAATAGAGGGAGACGCGTGAAACGACAAGCAGCTCAACAATCCGGAGAGAGGTGTCTGAGGAGGGAATACAGAATGTTGAGTGACCAGGAGAGGAATGTGTACCACAGGGCTATCATAGCTCTCAAGGCTGACACGGTAAGTAATTATAACTTCTTACTGAGATCTCAAGTATGATAGTAACGCAACTTTGCAAATCTGAAACTCTTGGCATGTGTAGAGCAGGGATCGAGTGTTCAACTGGCAGATGTATTATTTTCTTCACCACGTGTCACAGAAGATTTAAACTAAACATAATTGCTTTAAGCATGATAAAGTAAGTAGATACAACTCTGACCGCTGATACAGATACACTTTTACGTTAAAAGTAAAAGATTCTTACGACATTTCCAGTGGCATATGGTCTTTCATACAATGAAGATTTGAATTTGCGTTAAGTTCCAAAGGCATGGAGAGTTCTACCTATTATTCGCTTTTCCTTGAGCGTCAGAATAGCCGATGTTGGGCTCTGTGTTGTGTTGAAACATGAAAGCAACAATCTTGGCCGGAATGGTCAGTGTAGTGGTCATTTCTCTATGCAGACTGTTGAGCCCAACAAGTACGATGCCCTTGCTGCTCTCCACACTGGCCTAGCTACAAGCATTGCCCATTTTGGACCAAACTTCCTGGGCTGGCATCGTGTATACCTGCTCATGTGAGTATTGTCCTCATCCACTGGTGACTCGTCACCATTACGTGTCCTCATTGTCATAAGTGTGTCCTTAATTCGCTTTGTCCATAGAATTCAAGGCTGCTCTCACTTTAGCTTGGTGGTTAAAGGGTTCGCTTGTCAAGCCGAAGACTCGGGTTCGATTCTCCACACGCGTACAATATGAGAAGCCCATTTCGGGTGCCCTCCTAACTAGCAGCTATTATATGCCTGGAATTGTCACCCCCTCTTTGTATTGCAGGTACGAGATCGCGCTGCAGGAAGTTGATCCAAGCATCTGTCTACCTTACTGGGACAGCTCACTCGACATGGAACTGGAGGACCCTCGCCAGTCTCCCATCTTCAGCCCGGACTTCATTGGCGGAGGAACTGATACCGGTAATGGTGGCGTTGTGAGTGATGGACCTTTTGCTGGATGGGAAACCCCCAACGATGGCCCTCTGATCAGAAATATAGGAGGAGATGGAGAGCTTTTTACCACCCAGGCCATTGAAGCTATTTTATCACGTGAAAGGACCCGAGACATCGTTCCACCCAGCTCGCTCCCTGAGAATGACCTCGAGTTCCACCATGGCGGTGTCCACGTCTATATAGGAGGCCTGATGAATCAGCTAGAAACAGCATCGCGAGACCCTGTTTTCTACCTTCACCATGCTTTTGTTGACTACATATGGGAACTCTTCAGGACACGACAGAGAGCACTCCGTATCGATCCACAGTTAGACTACCCTGGGGAGTTTGGCTCTCTATTCCATGCGCCCAATGCAACAATGGGCTTCAATCTGAACTTGACAGCAGAGCAGGGATACAGTGATGATTTGACGGCAACGTATGAGTACGACCCATCCCCTGATTGTTCTGAGAGACGACCAACTTGTGGATCCAGACATCTTCGCTGTGACACTACAAGGGGTAGATGCTACCCTGTTATTCCACCCACTACCACTCCAGAACCGCCTACCGGCATGCCAGGGTGTCGTCCTGGTCAACCAGGATGTCCTACAAGGCCTCCCACAAGGCCTCCTACAAGGCCCCCTACAAGGCCTCCTAACTGTCGGCCTGGTCAACCAGGCTGTCCTGCAGGACCTCCTACAAGGCCACCCATCTGTCGGCCTGGTCAACCAGGGTGTCCTGCAGGGCCTCCTACAAGACCACCTACCTGTCGGCCTGGTGAACCATGGTGTCCAACACGCCCACCAAGCCCAACTACCATGGCAACGCCTGTGCCAAACCCACCCAAACAAACCTGCAAGCAAGAGGTTCTTCCCACACAGAACAACTTTTGTATTGACGGTACATGTGATACCAATGGCTGGGTGTATGTGCCGGTTAAGGTTGTTTCAATGCGACCTCCGGGACTCAAGAAATACGACTCGTACCCAATGTCAAATGGAAAAGTCCGTAAAACCACCGACATCTACCAGCCATCTGCATATGCTGAAACGAACCGTTATATAAACGGTGTCCGTGGTGTTCCCAAAACATATGACAGGTGTGACGATACCAAAGGTTTCGGCCAAGTGTATGTCCAATCAAGTGGACTTAGTTACAGCGGGGTATACAAGGAATCAGCTATCACTGACCAGCGACTTGCCACATCACTGTCGATTGCTTACGTTGCAGTAAAGGATCCTAGGAACGGCCCAGTCAAAGCTTTATTCAGAGCATTTGACTCCTGCGGAAGAATCTGTCGCACTGCTTGTAGGGATCCAGTAACAAAAAGATACGATCCTTGTTCAGGAGTCCTTAATATCCAAGATGTTGCCGGGAAACCAAAACAATACAGCAAGACCTATGGCGAAGCTACTCTAGATACGTGGGATTATGCAGAGAACCAGGACTGTCCCAGCTTCCAAAGTGAGGACAATTTCCTCACCTTCTACTGCGACTACAGGGACAACATACCGTGGTCAGATGGCAAGTCTTCACACAGCAAACCAAACCCCAAGGCCGTGGTACCGCTGAACCCCCACGTATCACAACCAGCACTTCCAGTTACGCTGCGTGGTACGTATTTAGTACTAAAAAACGCAATTTAGTTTAGTAGTAATTCCCATTTTTTAAAATCTTGCCACAGCGGTGTCTCGACGGCATTTAAATAATTGAATGTGTGGAAGGCTAAATACTGAGTTATGTGTGAGACGCGTGTGTGGAAGGCTAAATACTGTGTTGTGTGTGGGAGGTGTGTGTAGAAGGCTAAATACTGTGTTATGTGTGAGACGCGTGTGTGGAAGGCTAAATACTGTGTTATGTGTGGGAGGTGTATGTGAAAGGGTAAATACTGAGTTGTATGGGAGGTGTCTGTAAAAGGGTAAATGCTGAGTTGTGTGTGAGGTGTGTGTGAAAGGGTAAATACCGAGCTATGCGTGGGAGGTGTGTGTGAAAGGGTAAATACTGAGTTATGTTTAGGAGGGGGGTGGGGGGTGTTTGAACGGTAAATGTTGAGTTAGGCATGATGCTGATGAAACCAAGAGGTCGTCATTTATCAGTAAAGGCCTACTGTTGATGTTTCCTGCGCCGGTGATCGACAGAGTTTATTTGCCACCGCTTGATCGGCCGACTTCTGAAAAAAAGCAACTATTACAATAGAAGTGGAAAAACCCTTTCCACATTCATAGAGTCGAGTGTACAATTGCGACTGTATCATGAGCATACATATGTTTCAGCAGTATTACAGGTGTACGATTTTGTTTGGAATCAAATCGAGTCTGGACCACACAATCCAGTGATTGTCACCATGCGCTACGATGACCGAGCATGTGTTTATGAATCGCTATGAAGAACACAATCCATAACTATCAACTGATATATTTTTATCAATGACGATGTTATCTTTCAGAATGCAAGGTTTCTGATGATTGTATCCTGGATGTTCCATGCATGTCGGGCAAAGTCCAGTGTCGCAGTTATGGCCAAACTCACAAATGCAGAGGGTCTTGTAACAAATATGCTGTGTGCAACTATGGTCAGTTCTGGGTGAGATCGTGTCCTTTCGACTGGTCCTACCACATATACGACCATACATGCACATCACTCAACAGATGTAAGAACACTTCACTTCCGAAACTTCCCGCCCGAAAACAAACCCGGCCGACATGGAATCTAAACTCTAGACAGAGCTCATACTTTCAAAACCTCGGACGAAGGGCCATTGTTCCCGGAAATTTTGGTCACGTTTTCGGATAAATTTTAACTTAATCTACTCCTTCTCTCTTATGTACTAGCAACTAAGAACGTTTAACGTATTTGCCTATTTGTCCATGTTTTTCTTTTCTCTCATTTCTAGTTGATTTGCCAAAGTTTTAAAGCTTTCGGAAGTAAATTGTTGTTTGTTTCCTACGTTTTTTCTCGCATGTTAATTCATTTTATAGTGAAATCAGTGGGATGAGATACACAGCACTACTGCTTCCGCAGTAACCGTACATGTGTTTGGCTGTTCAAAACAGTGTTCTACTATAGGACAACGTCGTACAAACAATAATCTGTTAAATCCAGATGATAAACTGCTAGAAATCCAGTTTAACGCAGCCTGTCTTATAAGCATTATCCGTCACCATAGAAACAGGTTGCATGTGTACATACAAACAATATATCTTTGTACACACTGAAAGTGGCTAAAAGTCCTAATAAATTATTTTTGTTGTACTACGTGTTTGTCTATATACAGAGGACACGGAATTCAAATTTAACGTATCAGTAGATGGACTTTCGTGTCAGAAGATCACTGGATTGCCTGGTCCCGACCCCAGTGTATACAGATCGCCGTCTTTGGGCAGGAGTACTGCCGAACTGCGTCAGGCAACACACAAGAACTGCTATGCGAATTGTGAAAGTGTTGACTTCCAGCCGTTGGGCAGGATGTCTATACCCTTTTCACCAAGACGATGCCATTACAGAATTTTAGTGTTCCGTTCATATTTCCCCGCTGTTTTAGCAGACAAATCTGGACTGAGTACCCTCTAGCGTTTAGGTTTCAGAAACATTTTAGATATAATATTCGACCTTTGTCCGTAAATAAACACAAACGGTTAATTGGAGACATCATATAATAATAATATTGTTCTGTATATTACATAATGGATAATTAATTTTGACGTTTTCAAATTTTGGACAGATTTCATCCACAAGTTACAAATAGGGCTATTTTTACTTAAATATTTTCATCATAAGTTTTTACTTGTAAATATATTCCAAGTTGAGTGAGGTCTTAACATAATATTCTCAACGTGAACTATCCTCTTCAGTAAAAAAGTTATAAGTTATATGTTGTAAACATGTCAAAACAAGTTGCAAGTTATAGACCGATTTCTTCAACAAGCATAGTTACATTTTTCTAAATTCTTCAACAAACATATCTACATTTTTCGTAATTCATAATTAAACATATCTACATTCCCATTATATGTAAAGCAAACCATCAGAAGATTACATTCCTGTATTTCATGATGATTTTAAGGGGCTCACCCATGTTGTTCTGGGAGGTGTGTGTGTGTGCGCGCGCGCGCGTGTGTGTGTGTGTGGGGGGGATACACTTTTTTTTAGTTATTTATTTCACATTGCTTCTCGATAAAAGTCATCAACACCCCCTAGCCATAAATCACGAACGGTCCCTTGGGTACAATCGAATTACGTCAAGTAATAATATGGCAGATATACATTAAATTACAGTTTCTAATATAATAACTCTTTTACTTCTGGGGCGGTGGGGTAGCCTAGTGGTTAAAGCGTTCGCTCGTCACACCAAAGAGCCATATTCGATTGCCCACATGGGTTCAATGTGTGAAGCCCATTTCTGGTGATCCCCCGCCGTAATATTGCTGGAATATTGCTAAGAGCGGCGTAAAACCAGACTCACTCACTCACTCACTTTTGCTTCTGCTGTCCCGTTCACTTCCCATCAGATTTCAGAGTAGGCCATTAGGGAAGCTGGGTGAACAACTATTTTCTCTATTATTTGTTCATTTCTTTTAACGACATTGATTTGAATTCTAAGAGAACAGCATGAAATACACATGTTGATACTTCGCGTTTTATTTCTACCTTTGACAATTTGGGTTTGAAAACAATCCGCTCATCAAACAGTAAAACAGAGGCCTACATATTGTCTTGCGGAGTCCCTTAACTTCATTGCATAGATTGAGTCGCGATTGGGTCAAGGGCAAGGACTAGTGACCTCTGACCTAGGGACAAGCCATCAAATGGTGAAATACCTGTAGCGGGACGATGCATGGCGCACCTACTCCGGTGAAAGCATGTCGGTGAAAAAACACATGAACGTGCTGCATTAAACATCATCCGCTTTTAATGTCCCACATA
This sequence comes from Haliotis laevigata, assembly GCA_008038995.1. NCBI lineage: Eukaryota > Metazoa > Mollusca > Gastropoda > Lepetellida > Haliotidae > Haliotis > Haliotis laevigata. Next base: position 37,111 of record VKKT01006139.1, on the reverse strand, counting down.
CCTGGTCATCAGGTCGACTCGCGGACTGGTGATAAACAGACCGTGGAGAGCGAACGACAGCAATGACACTTCGGAATATAATGTTGGCCCTACCGTCGTGGCTTGATCACTCACAATCAGTAATCCGTAATGACCACGGGTCCTTTAGGTCAGCCAGTACATCGCCAAATCCACGCAAAAATCCCTTAAGCAAATTAGTCTTACTCTCTCTCTCTCCTTATTCAGGAGTATGTGGACCATTGGCCCATAATACAGTTATTTTCATAGCCAACAAACGGCTTGTACGTAGCTCATTCGCGTAAAATAGATACATAGGTAGATTTCGTAGCAGAGTGGAATTGTCTACAGACATCAAAGTATTAAATTTATACAAAGATGGATAAAAGTGATATTTCACAGAAATATATAATGTACGTAGAACATATTAAGAGATATATTCATTTTCAAAGTGAGCACCCGAACACATATATATATAGAATAATCTGAGGTTTCATGGGCTAATGATATATCTACCAGTTTCAATAAGTAATTGATGAGAGCGGCAACGAAACTGTGCAAAAGCAATACCCTATACAACTTAAACATATCTCAGGGCCAAATACATGTTTATACAGACTGAGTGAATGTGAATAACCTTTAGAGCTTTGTGTTAATGATTGATGCCGACTCTGTACATACATATTCTGTGCCCTAATCATGAATTCAAAAAGAAAAAGTCTAAATTGTGAATACGCTGACTATTCGAGATCAATGCCAAGAAATCGGCAGTGCTCAAAACCCACCAAAGCTTTGTTAACTGAATACCAGATAGTAACTACGTATACATCCACTAAAATACCTGTCTATTTTTGTGAAATGTTTACGACGACTTTTCCTTGTTCTGAAACTTCTAGAGGCAGCGTCAGGATGAACTGTCATCATTAATCATGATGAAATGGTCCGTATGCTTTCAAAATGTATTTTTAAGAGACGTCTTGAGTATCGTCTATAAATCTGCACGCCACGTGTATGTTCTGATGACATATTGGACAGATTGGACATTTGAAAATAATACGTTAGGGGCGATTCTCACGAAATATTTATCTAAAATACTTTAATATGAAGACAGTTATAGCTACCATACACAAACAACCATATTTCTATAAAACGATAACTTTGCAACGTTATGTCGAGAACTCATCAACCTGAGCTCAACACGAGCCTTCCTTCTGCCCAAATCAAAGATCCGGATATGAGACACCACGGCAAAACCGTGTCTTGCGGGGTTTGGGCTTGTTTTTACCGTAGCAACGGCCGAGGTCGACTATTCCACGACTTCATCTTGGATGTACTGTTGATCTACTTTCAGTCGTTGGCTATAGCCTGTTTATATTGTGTTGTGCTCTTTATTTATATGTTCTAAATTATATATGTGATATTATAGTTGTTTTTGCTGTTGTCCTTCGTTGACAAGGTTTTATAATTTACCTTTATCTATTATGAACATATAACTTTTTTTTAGTCACGATATGGCTGAAATATTGACGATGTGCCTTTTTAACTCACTCATCTGGAAGTGCGTGGGTTCGAACTGAGACATGACATTTTACAGGAAGTAATTCGCAACCATAAAGTTGCATCATATATTATATACATCTTCTGAGCTCAGGGGCGGTGGGGTAGCCTAGTGGTTAAAGCGTTGGCTCGCCACGCCGAAGACCCGGGTTCGAATCCCCANNNNGGTACAATGTGTGAAGCTGGTTTTTACCGTCGTGATGTTGCTGGAATATTGCTAAAAGCGGCGTCAAACCAAACTCAGTCTGTCAGTCTTGTGTGTGTTCTTTACATGTTCACAACAATTCTTCAAACGTTCAGCGCTAATAGGTAAGTTCAAAACAAAACTCCGATATCCGTATCCACTACCTTAAACACAACCTCAAACGCAGGTGTAATCTGTAAAGATCCGGTTTGGAATTGATCTTCAGTAACCCATGCTTGTCGTTAGAGGCGACTATCGGGATCGGGTGGTCAGGCTCCCTGACTTCGTTGACACATGTCATCGGTTCCCAATTGCATAGATCGATGCTCATGTTGTTGATCACCATATTGTCTGGTCCACCCTCGATTACTTACAGTCCGCCGCCATATACAGCATGAATATTGCTGAGTGCGACGTAAAACTAAACTCACTCACTCACTCACTCAAACGCTGGTGTGTACTTTCTTTTGTTCGGTTATTATAATATACTCATGTACATAAGATGGTACACACCTGATATAAAATGCGTAGGAAAAAACATGTTTTCGCCTTTGTTCGAACCCACATCCTCAAAATCAGGGCGTGGAATAGTTTACCTCGGCTCAGATGACAGAACGTTGTAAAGTTATCTCTTGTCTTTTCATATTCCTTAAAAGGTCAGAAATGCGGTTGTTTCAGTATGGCAGCTTTAACGGTATTTATGTTAAAGTAGATCAGATAAATATTTCGTGAGAAGTACCCCTAACCGGCTAACGTAAAAGGAAAGTCATACCTGTCCCTGTTCAGGGCCGTGTAGCTTCCTATTACACCCAGTAGCATGTACTAAAAATAACAGGCTATATATACAGTGTTCGTGTCCGGACCAGATGAAAGAGCAAAGAACCTCTGATCAAACATTGCTAAAATCAGCTCGAGACGTAACTTGGCGCACGTGCACCATGACCACCAGCACATTACTCGTACATCACGTGAGGGCGACTCACACACTGTCCATACAATCCAAACATACCATTGACTTTTCGTTTATTCTTCAAACATCTTCCACAAAGAATCCTGTGTCTAGTTGTGATCATTTCTAAGTTTTAAAAGCAGAGATATTCGTTATGTTGGGAACAAACTCGTCAGCCTGTTTGAAAACGAATCTTATTCACGAGCTGAAAGTGAGAGGCATGTATGTCTATCACTGAAGGTGTCTTCAGATAAAGGTCATGACATCGGGCAAAATGTATTACATTACGATGAACAGTAAAACTACTAGTGTATCACATATAGAGATATAAAAGTACCATGTAACTAAACCTTATACTATAATGCAAGAAAATACAATATAAAAACGGGCTATAACTAGCATGTAACTAAACCTTATACTATAATGCAAGACAATACAATATAAAAACGGGCTATAAATCCTGGCAACCACTAAACCAAAAGATGTAAATAGGATTTCTTGCTGGTTTAGGGTTGTTAGATGAACTGGATACAATATGGATTCTATCGGAGACAATGAATGCACCGGAATGCAGGTTAAAACTGCTGGACTAGCTTAATAAACTTGACATTTGTCCGGATCAGTAAAAGCACATACACACGCACGCTCGCACGCACGCACGCAAAGACAATTGCATGCATGTCGTTTTTAAGTGCAATATTCTTGAACGCAGCGTTCAATACCGGTTATACTCATCTCCACGGCCAAAGTTTTACCGACTTTTCAAACTTCAGTCTCCGACATTTACTTACATGTATAAAGTATCGTGAATGTTTTCAGCGGCTGTCGGGGCGTGTTGTCTACATTCAGTGTCAGACGGCCATCAGTCATTTGTCAAGTTTGTCACTTGAAGAGTAACACGATTGTTAAACAATGATGATTGCAGCTGATCACCTGTCACTTGAAGATGATTGAAATACGCACCTGACAGGTCAAACACATGACACACTACGTGTGTCACTCCATCATAGACAAATCTTAAGGCTCATGACACACATAACAGTGTCCTCCGCCGGCAGCCAACATGTTCACACATATAACTGTTTTAATCAAAACCATTAACCAAAAAATAAAATAAAAACCAAATGCTTTGTTCATGACGTATATTTCAATATATGTACACATAGATGTCAATCACATCAAAAGTCAAAACAATTCTCAAAATTATTGTTATAGATTAAGTGTCTGTTGAATTTAACTTTATGGCAACATCTTTAGAATTTTATATAAATTCCTAATGTCCAGATATCATTTAGTATCAGATATGGTGGGGTAGGCCCGTGAGGGAAGAGGTAGCCTATTGGTTAAAGCGGTAACTTGTCACGACGAAGACCCGGGTTCGATTCCCCACATAGATACAATGCGTGGAGTCCATTTCTGGGAATGATATTGCTGGAACATTGTAAAATGTAACTTATTCACTCACTCACTAACTAGTATCAGAATGGGAAGCGAATTAAAACAACGTGTATCGATGAAGACAAAATCTCTATATTTGCCTTTATTTATTTTTATCCAATTTGTACAAAGTGAACCTTCGTTTATCCCGGGATTTAAAGTAGGAACATTTTCAGTCATAAATTCATAAATGTCTGTACGTTGTTGTTGATTCTCCAAGAGAACTCGCAGTAGGATAACGGCTTTCACAAACTCATGTTTGTACTTAGGACTATTTTTGTGCAGGGTTTTACTGTCAAAACGTATTAAATGTCTTCCGGCACTTTCAGAATATCGTCATCAAATGACATGAGCAAGAACTGTTTAGAATTTTTCCAGATATGCCACTCCTATGATGTTATTGAGGGACAGGTCACGATGACCCAGTGTACGAGCAGCGGGTGTGGCGACTAACAATGATCTTTTTATTTCTTTGGACACAATCTTTTGACTTCCGCTAATGAATACAAGAGACAAAGATGTTTCCATAATCATCAGAACGCTTCACTTAAAGCCGGGCCCATTGCACGACGCGAGAAATGGGCTTCACACATTGTACCCATGCGGGGAATCGAACCCGGGACTTCTGTGTGAACGCTTTAACCACAAGGCTAACCCACCGCCCCTCAGTACTAAAAGGTGACTGGATGCGGCCTCATGAAGAGGCAGCGTTAGCAGGTACAATTTAAACAATGATCGTGACATACCACTTATATGACGTGAGGTGAAATTGGGTTTTACGTCGTGCTTGAGAATGTTTCGCTCATATGACGACGTGC
>VKKT01006129.1:102376-115870 GCA_008038995.1 Haliotis laevigata | reverse complement strand
TGATCATCAGTGTAACATAGGAACATCCTCATAAGCTTTTAAAGTCTCAGACGTTTAGTACTTAGATGAAACCTGACAAAAAGTTGCTGGCAAACCTATACACATAATCGGGACGAACCGGGATTCGAACCAATAATCCAGTTTTCGGCGTGGTCAAGGGACGGAACTCTGCAGGAGGCCACCGTTTTGCCTGCATCTGTGACTGTTCTCTCATGTTAGACCATGACTTCATGGGGCACTTACGAATATCGGGTTTTTATGGGAGCACTGTAATTTAAATTTCAGAGTTCATCACGCTGTTCTCTTGCACTAACACTTTGTTTTGGTACTATCAAATACACTGAATGTTGACCGATTGCACAACCACCAGCAGAAGATGATTGCGGTGTCTGACATGTTCCATCAGGCCKTGGCCACGCATGAGATGTTCCGAAGAGATTGCTGAAGTGTTTTGTTGACTACATTAATATATTAAACGTATTATGCTAACATTTTTAGAATGAAGGTTGCGTTCGACCATTGCTTTTTCATACTCAATATTGTAGCATAATCTGACCCATCATAACGGAGCAGGTTCCGTGGTCACTGATTGGAAATTATAGACAATATACCTTATATTTATAGGTTTCATACATCGTGCCATATGAACTGAAGGTCAGGAGAAATACCCGTCCACGAGCTGCTAACACATATATATTGTAATGCATCACATCTGGTCCAGGACCTCGTGTCACATCTCAAGCACAATACACTGGAAGCGGCACTGCATCATCATGGCTTCAAGAGAACATTTGGTTAAAGGCACGTGGCGTCTGGGTGACATGCTTGTGCGTTCCAAATAATTACCTGTCAGCTGGAGCTTCTGACGTTTACTCCTTCATGACGTCACATGTCAACTGATTGTAAATTCCACGATGCAGAGCGCAACATTTCATCCAGTCGAAAACAAGTTTGATATTTGTGTTCCGTTACTGCCTAAAGTTGGAGCTATTTTCTTTGAGAACATTGTGGGAAGTCGATTGATTCAGCACAGCTTTTAAGTACTTAGATTGACAAGTAAGATCGCCCAAAAGAGCTTGAACTATGCGAATAAGAATATGTGACAGTGGTTGGCAAGTACACTGTGTATCTCACCATGCCGATTGAGAGCATTGAGGTGCGTTTAAAATGTTTAGTTCCGTCATAAATTCTTTGATAATTCCGTTCGAGCACACATGCCACTCGAGGGGACGGCGTTGCTTTTAAAATGTTTAGTTCTTTCAAAACTTCTTTGTTAATTCCAACAGATATTTCCAAACACAAAGTGCCTGCTCTATACCACAGAATGTCACTGGTCGCCTGTCAGACCCTCGACCCTTTCAGACAACGTGGACACAGCAAACGTTATCAATTCAAATCCCAGTTCATTTTAATCAGGTGCAAATAATAAGTTGTACCTCCGACAAACATTAGTCCCCTTATGGTAACGAACGCCTTCATATGGTTCTGGTTGTAACGTTATTCTATTCAGAAACATTGAAGATCCATCGTTTTTTGCAAAATTAATAAAATCAATAATACTACTTACTGAATTATTAACTAATAGGTTACATTTCCTAAGCGACCGTGGTCGTTTGGAAGCAAGATTATCAAGAAGGACGTCTGGAATGCTGACAGCGACTTAAGACACTGATTTAGATTACATACAGTATCGAGAACTGTCACCCCTCTTTATTGTGACAAGACCATCTCCATAACGAGGAACCAGGCCTCACAATGTACCCAAAACCATGACATAGCCCTTGTTCTGACAGCAACTATCTCCCAAACGATGAGGTCATACTCCAGTTCCATGTGTTTTGCCTTTGTTTTCATGTCGGTTTGATAGATGTAATGGATACAGTTTGTGTAACACCCCATACAATCGATGTTTAACACATTGTTTTTGTCGACGTTGTAATCTTAATATGTTCGCGTGGGTTTTAAGATTATTAAGCTATCGTAATCAAAGTTTTTATTTATAGATAAGTTAAAATCATTTCATTCATCATGATTTATTTCGTGGCATTTCTCATGAAGTCGAAGTTATGATGCAATGACAAGGGCCAGGAACAATGTAGAGCACCCAATGATGTCCGCCCGTTGTGACTGCCTTCAAACATGACAACCTACCACATACATATATATTAGAGATATCACGAGATGACTCGCCTGGAAATTGTGTTTCACCTGCAGTATGTTTAACCGGTTCATTCAACTGTGCAGAAAGAGTCCTTTTTTCCGTTTTCGATGAGAATTCAGACATTCACAGATAGTTTGGAAATATACAAAAGTCTCTGCTCACGAAATGTCAGGTGAGAAGAGATTCTTTTCCAAGGATAGGTTTCTCTAAATTCTTTGTCTAACAAACCCTTGAACCTTTTATCAAAGAGCTGAGCCACTTTCATTACTATTTCGTCTTTTTTGAAGCCATCTTTTGCATGGAACATACAAATGGGTCTTCAGGCAACTCACAATCGTTAAGTATTCGTGAAAGAAATCAAATTATCATCAAAACGGATAATTGCCTTACATTGTTTGTTAATAAGATGATTTCTTCAATTGTTTCATTTATATTTCTTGTAGTTTACATTATTGTATTGCAGTTGTAAATCTCTGCTGTGTATTGACAGTTGGATGTTTTTGTGGATATTGTGAAAATAGAGATGTTTAGAACAAACAATACAGCGGAAACAACGACATATTTCAATAGTCATTGTTCACGTATGGTACAAATGACGACATGAGTAGTCAACCTTTCTACAGGTAGCCTCATTATATTTCCTTTTGTGTTTACAGCAAACCCTAACAATTCGCACAGTCTTTCGGGCCGATATATGCTGCACAAGCACTGAGAATGATAGTTCAATTATTTTCAATCCCAGTCACATTCTATCAGTATTGCGATGTCTTTGTTTATGTCCCTAATAAACCACCAGATGACAAATTTATCGAATACAAATGCAATTCTGGAAGTTGTATGAATGGCGGGTGGTAATAGTAAGGTAGGACATGCTTGTTATTTACACCTAACCCTGGTGTCAGCATGAATGTTCAGTGAACCACTGGTGTGTTTAACATCACTACCTGGCCTTTGACGCCCAGTGGAATCGGTCTCTGCAGATAATCCAGTCTGATTATTCCCTGGCTTTGATGTTATGGATTCAGATCAACATCAGAAGTGACAGCACACTCTCTAGGTCGTTATCAATTTCCGCTTGGATATCTACAATGTACATTGGTATTTCCTTCCTCATTCTATCAGCACTCAGTGCTCATAAACGCATCTGTTAATCTAATATACAGAATTCATCCTCCTTAACTCCCCGTACAGGGAAATATGTCCTGGACTCAACTTTTGCTGTAACCTTTACTGACTGTGCTAGTGACCTTCACAAACGTCAATAAGAGGCTCTGTGATCACATTTGGTTTAGTTATATACTGTCTTTTGCGTTAATTGAGTTACAAATGTTTAAAACACGATGTGCATACTGTGTAATAGCTTTTAGTTTTTATGCCGGTTTTCAATATTTTCTGCCTCCAAATGAGAACTTTGAATTGCAAAGTAACTCAAAATCGGGAATAGTCTAGTATATGTCAATGCATGATATTGCAATGAATACCCTCTACCCAACAATATCTGGGTCAACAGTATCAAAAAGAAACTACCATGTTGTTATAATTATATGTAGACGAACACATCTTTTTAACCTGTTAAACTGCATTCAGAAATGTCACTTGGACATGATTAAATTGTCACAAAATACAACCTCTAGCAACAGAAGACAATTTGTGGACGTGGCCTACTGTTTTCACTGCATGGACCGATGAGTGCAAAAACAACCGAGCGTTTACTCGGTAAATGAATCATATGAGTTATTTTCACGTAGAGGTACGTCTATGAAAAACATTAACTGTTTTATTTGCAGACCAACGGGGGAAATTAATTTTGGATTGCACATGCCTTCTCATTTTAGAAGGACCTTTGATGTAGCACATGCAAGGTTTAAACAACACATGTTCACTGCTTCTTAAAGGTTCCAACATTGCTTCTTTCTTGGCATAGAAAGGTGACGGTGTGTCTATATGGTGAATGCACCTACGTGACTTTGCAAGAACCAACTCGGTAACGTTGGATTATGTCAGTTAATCCTTAACATACACCTAATTAAATGTTAATGTAAACTGTGGAGAGGAACATTCGTTAAATGGGTTGATAAAACACTGTAAAGCTGAACACTGCCTCCGCATTGAGACTGAACACGTGTGCAGGTAGAATAACTCTATGTTTGCTGGTTGATTTCGCCGCACTCAGCCCTTTACCAGCTGCATGCCAGCTGGACCAGACAATCCAATGATATATGCAATTGGATGACGAAAATAGTATAGAAATTATATTTTTTCACTTTTTCCCCCAAAATTATGGAAAATATAAAAAAATCTGCGAGGCCTCTCGATCTTTATTCAGTTAGAATGGTATAAGCTACAATCATGCCAAGTTTCATGCTTGTAACACGAAGTGCACACTTTGATCACTTATCCGCTGGGCTAATACGAGTAGATTCATTCACCAAAGTCAGAGAACCTGACCACCTGACATTTTGGTTCCAATTCCTATACATGGTTCAGTGATACATGGTGGCCATGCCGTCTCTAACTCCGCTATTTTCCGTGCACAGTTGCGTCCCTTGTGAAGCCAGAAATCAATGTATGTGGGTTCGTGCTGAGTACATGTCCTGGACTGAGTGACCCACACCCTTGCTCACTGGTTTCTTGACAGTGATACACGTCTGAAACCAAGGATTACTCTCTTGACTATGTCTATCCGCTCATCGAATACTCTACACAGACCACATTACTGTTGGGGATACGAGAGGCGGAAATGGGAGGTGTTGTTGGTCGATGAGATTCGCTGTCGAAAATAAACATATCGCACCAAACATTACTTAACTCATTCGATACATCTGATGCAGTATGCATGGAATATCGCACGTGCACATACATTGCTAGTGGCGTTTTCTAACACCTAATTAACATGCTGATAAGTTTTTATTACAGCTGGTTCTTCGCATTCGTGTTCATCCATGTAAATTCCCCAAAGTTCGTGTCATGTGCATAGTTTCACATTCACTAGGCGCACTTGAAAATTCCAAATTATTCACTGCTCGTCATGTGCCGCAGTAATATCGCTGTTTGATACATGATCTAATAAATGTCGTCAGTCCTTGAGTTTACGATCTCTTGAAGTTCTCGCGGACAGACAAGACATAGAAATGCATTTCTGCGAGTTTCGAAAGTATATTTGTCGTGAGTACTATCTTATCACATTCAGTTTCAGCAACACTGTGTCAGGGATATCTGCGGTGACTGGTACAATGTTTACGGGAAAAAGGTAGACTCCGTGAGTTACCAGTTCATGTTGGAGACGTCGAGGCGTAACTTTGTCACAGCAACAATGATAGTTAAGGAATTTAACCATGTAGCCATGTATATATGCAGTAGCGGGACATTGACGACATGTTGTTGTAGCCGCCTTGTCAAGCACCTGCTCATGGTCAAGGTTCATCCCACTACTTCACACCTATTATCCTTTCATACGAGATGGAATTATGTTTAACAGGATAATCTGGACTTGGTCGTTCGTATTATTATTTGCTCGTTCCTCTTCAAACGAAATCATATATGCTTGTATCCATCAATTATTGTGCAATTTCTCTCCGCCTTGCCTCAAGAGATGTATGGTAAAGTGAACATCTTGCTTTAAGTTTCAACAACACAGTATTTTCAGCGTCATGATGGCTTGGTTCGATTATATTATCGTCTTCGCAATGGTTCTGGTATTGTTTCGGAGGTCCGTCCATGGTACGACCCAGTGTGTATAGAGGGCGTCCTGGAGACTATGACATTCTTGTGAATAATCCTGTATACAGCCTCAGACGAAACCGTGCCATCACACAAAAAATTTATGTTATATTGAATTGCAATATTCGGGGACAACACGACCAATATGCAAAATTTTACACTTGCCTCAAAATGTCATATTGTTAGACTCCATTGTTCTTGGCGTCGCCGATTTTGGTACCTTACATTCTTTGGATTGGGATTGAGACATAACGACTCTGGATTTTGCAGAAGGCTTGGTGGAGCTCAGCGCTTCCTGGACTCCGGGTTAATGGAGCAAGGGCCCTGAGCTGTAGATGCGCCTAACCAGTCTCACTGTGCCAGGATCACCCGAACCCTCTATGTTCAACTATTTTTTGTTTTTTTATCACTTTATTTCTTTTTGATCTGGGTACAGCATTTCATACACGTTTAGCAGGAAGGCATATTTGTAGTATATAAAGCAAGTCAAATTACGCTCGTCTGTCATTATCTATGTGAATGAAACAAAAGTGTCCTATTTGCAGTTAGAGTAAGCATTAAATTTGTGCAATTGGTAATTGTAATTCAATTTTGGTTTCAGACCAGCGAGAGAAGGTACAATGTTTGCTGCATTTCTAGAATATATGTATTCTTTAGTTAACATGAAAAATGAAATTCCGTACATCATTTCTTCTCTCTTTGAATCCGAGAATAATGGTTTCTACGTTTAATTTCAAATGGGTATCTGTTTCATGGTCAATCCATTCATATTCAACTATTTTATTCTGTAGGGAATAATAGTGATACTAACCCGACGCTGGTTCATAACTAGATTAGACTGAAAAGAAGAACTATTCAGTCAACTCTGCAGCCAGGAAGTACACAAACCATCACTTTGTTGTTTAACGCCGCCTTCAGCAATATTCCATGTATTCTAAAGGGCGGGAAACAGAAACCAACCAAACTGGAGGTGAGACTAACAGAGCCTGTCCACCTTGAAAGCACTAACTTCCACTCGCGCTTTGTGGATACCAATGGCCAGGAGTGTATTGAAGTAATATCAAACCAGTGTATGCAAATATGTGCCACCAGCTCCCGAGCTAATGTTGTATATGTACCGTTTCCATTAATCTGAAACAAATTCCTGATGACGTGGGCTCATAAAATGAAGTACCCGAGATTGGCATACTGAAGATGCCGAACCCTCTTCTACCAATAATCTTCTCTGATGATCTGACGTAAATTTTGTTCATGTCATTTTATAATCCAATCTGTTCTTTACCTATTTAGAAACGGTGACTAACTAAACAATTTGACTAATCAAAATGATAAATTTATAACTGGCATGATTCCTGTATTTCTCAATGAGGAATGCTCTTTGCATGTCATTAAGTGTTGCGGGTTTACTGCTGGAGGAAGTTCAGACGGTTTCCAAATACATAAAAAAGTAGAAACTAAATTATCACAAAAAATAAAAATAACTGTAACAATGAAAACATATCCTGGATGGAACTTGGCTTGAAATTACGTACCTCGGGGCAATCAATGACAAAACGAGAAAAATAAATTTTGAAAAAAATTTAAAACAAACAAAAAACAATAAAAGAACATTTCTAAATCAAATTCGTGATTCCTTGAAGGCAAAGTCAAAAGATTTGAACAGAAAGGGGGAATAGGGAAGTAGGTGCCACAAGAAATTAATTTCATCTTCCCAAAAACTATTAAATTTTAAAGCAAAACAGTTTTACAGAAAATTAGGTGCAACCAATGGTTCTGATGAGAAAAGACCCACCATCTTTTCGAGTGTAAGGATTTGGAAACAGTAGTGGGCTACCCCCCGGATCTGCAACCTCGACAAACCAATAGTAGAGGATTATAATAATCATTAACAACACAAAACAGTCTCCGTTGTTGTGTTTAATTCCACCTGATTGCTTGAAAAGAGCAATAAGAAAGGCCAAATCGTATTCAGCTCGAGGGCTCTGATGGTATTAGAATGCAGTATTAGTAACTTCTCCCTTGTGTCCTAACACCATCAGTGAACGGTTACACTTGTCTCATGGATACAGGGGACGTGCCACATTGGCTGTGCAAAGGCCAACGTTATCTCCCATAGAAAAAGGGACTTGACATGTCCTGAAAACTTTCCACCCTGCTGCAGGTGTGAGGAGAATCCTCAATGTGCCTTTGACGTGATGGTGAAGAAGCTGGAATCTCGTTTGTTTCCACAAATAATATATTTCAATATGGTGTTATTGGTACTGTATTGTGTATGCTTTACATAATTCATAAAACAGTAATGGAATTTAATAGATACTGGAAACACTGACAAAGGAGATCGTGGTGTTGGCCTGGTTGAATTTCTGAATGCAGTTTAATATCATTCATTATTGAGTGAGACAACATAATGTTCTACTTCCTTCATTGGCTATGTTCTTTTATCAGTAATTTTTTATAAATTGTGAAATGTTTACCTAATAAAACTGACGCATTTTCATGGCATGGCTCTTCTTTCGACGCTCTGGGGAGTACGGAAAGAAGATCAGAAAACACCCCAAGACACTTCACTTCTTCCCACGCAGTGCAATTAACTGTCCATTGCTTACACACAATGTTTTACTTAGGTTAGACTAGCAACTAGTCTCTGAAATGAACATATTTTACTGAAAAAAATTCATAGTGAAAACAACAAATATAATGAAAAGGAGCCCTGAGACTTTCTTCATTTTGACTGAAGCTGAGGAAATCTAGACTTGCCACATTTTCTAGACTTGTGTGGGCCTTCTTGGATATATTTGCTTCAGGGTCTCTATGACAGACTATACTTAGGTGAGCACGCTGACTTTTGATAACATTTGAAATAATAACGAAATATTCGAAATTCACTTTCTTTGCATGATTGAAAAAAGAAATGGTGTTTTAGTGCTACATATTCTATTCACGGTGTTTATCATTCACAAAGGGGAGGTCATCCTAAACCATATTTCTTCCATATAAAACTTGTATACACACATGTATACAACTGGTATCCTTTGCCATTTTTCATCAGGACTTTATTGTCATGGTGCTAATTGAAGGTCCCAAACATTCAATCAAATTAGATCCTTTGAACTTAGAATTTGCTAGAAGGAAATGTACATTTAAAACGGTTTATCATGAAAGTGATTTTAAACAAGCAGTCATGCCGTGGCGAGATCATATTTATGATTATATATTTATTATATAACGTCAGCCTTGTAACAGATGATAACGTTTGATCGAAGATGTAAGAAAGCATTCATACACACTGGCACGGCTGCAAGACCCAACCAAATCCTACTGGTTTCAAGGCCATGTGAAAGGTACTAATATGATACCACCCCTTTCCAGGTAAACATGCTGCTGCTGAAGGTTTTGTGTCTTGAAATTGCATTACTTATAGGGATAGTGTAATTGCCATATGTACGTGTTGGATTTCCTGATAACTGGGCTATCATAATAAAAGTGTCGCCTTTTATTACATGTTAAAAACTTAAGGTTGCATTTCAGTGCCACCTCTCATCTAGTCATCATAACGAGGCCATGAAACTGCCATGAATCTACGTTGTACGATTCAGTTACTAAGTACACGAGTGCTACTGTCTGCACAAGCTGTATGTGTTATAATCTACGTGATATGCACAGCGATGGAATTGTAAAACTCCGCTATCATAATTCTTGTCGTGGACATCTCAACTCTGTTGATAGCTTTTCTGACCTCATCACTCAGTGTCCACAGTTGCCGTCAGCTACAGATTCCACACACTACTTCAATGGACAGGAAACTAACTCCTGACTCCCTCCCTGCAAACAGGGGGTGACGGAAAGGTTCTTTGAGACCAGATTGATGATTATGGTTGTCAATTAGTTTCCAACTTAACCTTCTCAGCCGGGTTTCACACTCTTCTTCCATCGGCGCTGAAGTGCCTTGAACCCAGTGGTGAAGAAAACCTCTACCTGTCACGTAAAATGACTTCCACATAAAATATGACACCATCCGCATCTAGGAAATGGTTTCCAGACTTCACATTTGGGAAGAGGTGGAAATCTGATCTTTGAACTGTACGTTGTCCTGTCGGAACCTTTAAAGAGTTTCCATGACTTTTAGCTTTGATGTTACTGGTATTGGACGATAATGGTTTCCATTTTGTGATGTAGTCCCGCAATATGATTACTTAGGAAAACTCGTAACAAAAGTCTCACCTTGCCAAGTACCTTTCAGCATCGTGTATGAGCGGACAACAAATGCACATATCTTGGAGTGCCAGGGTCAGTTCTTGTTGGTTATGTGGAGGATGCGGTTGCTGGGGAACACGACGATCCATGGCGGTGACCATGTCTGGAGAGTATGCACGCCACTGCAACACGTTGATGCAGTTGGCTGTTGTAGAAAACGTAACACTGAGACCTCAAGGTTCCGCTAACGATGACCACTGCCCACTGCCCACAGTCCTCCCCCATACCATAACACCCCCTCCATGACACATGATACACCGTTCGTTCTCTCCCTCTGTGGTAATCACGCTGTCTGATCAGACGGAAGTGGCTTTCACTAGGGAAGACAATCCTCTGCCAGTCACGTCGCTTCCAACGACGTACGGTCTGGGCCCATCTCAATCTCTGACGACAATGCTGTCAATATCTGCCCTATGTAAGATCTGTAAGCAACAATTCCTGTGTTGGCAGACCAATGTCTGGAGACCAACCATATGTCCCAAGGCAGCCATCGCTGATGAATTCACTGTCAGGAATCGATTCTAACGATGCAAATAACGTAGGTCCTGGTTTTCATTTTAGGTATTTACTCAGGGTATGACTGTCCCTGGCTTGTGTGGTGTCTGCCCGGTCCGTCTGTTACGTTGTTACAACAACACGGGGACAACCAAACGTTTAATCAATGTGGGCCTGGGTGTCTCCCACCTGTAGTACACCACCTGCCAGTCGTGGCATGTAACGATGTCTATCAGTGAGAGTATCTCACATGCCGTCCGTATAAACCTTGATTTCGAGTATATTTGCTGCTATTCAAGCTGAACGTGCTTTCACATTTTCTACAAAGCCTTCAACAGTAAAACAAATGGCGTGGGCATGTATAACGTTCTGCAGAGCACTGATGTCCTTGGACAATTTTTTTTAGTATTGACTCAGTTTCTTTAACTTGCTGTCTAAAGTATTTGTAATGTCTTTTTTAAAGTGTTTGGGATTCCTTAAAGCTTTTGCTACTTTTATTGCTGAGAATTCTCGTTGTAAACTTCCATATTTAAACGAAATCTTGAGTCGATGGTAAAATGAGCATATTAATAATGTTCTGAATGAATAATGATGGTCACTTTATATGTAGTCACCTCTGGGCGAACATGTAACCAATCAACATATTAGTCTGTATGTCTCTCTGTCTGTCTGTCTGTCTGTATGTCACAAATTTGTAAACGTTGTATAAACTGTAGTCTGCAGGACATCCTTGCTGTAACGTATGGCCAGAGTGGTTTGTAGGTTATGTTGCTGTTTCGTCACTGTAACATTATCTAACTTGAATACCGAGAAAAGTTGAAAGTTCTTACATTATTATATTTCATCTGGGTATATGGACTTTGTATATAAAGTCGTCATGTCACCATCTGATTATCGCATGGGGATAGGACCCGTTAAGACCCGGGTTAGAATTGGTCCTCAGCAGCCCATGCTTATCGCCAGGCGCCACTAACGGGCAACTGTGTAGATGAAGTCACTGGGTGGCCTGGTCCAGTAGTTACAGATTGCCATCACATCGCTGGAACAATGCTGAGTGTTAAACAACAAACACCAAGCAGACTGCTTTGAAGTCTAAACGGAGTAAAGCCGTGAATGAGTTAGCGAAACGTCAGCCAAATATACACGATGATGGTGATGGCGGAAACAGTAGCAGAGGAGCATCATGGTGGCTGACATTTTCAATCTTGCCTTGTTCACACTCGAAATAATCTTGACAGATAGCCACAGGTGTTCCACCAGAGTAAAATCATGTTATACCGTATTGTTTTACACACTACATGTACAGGATATGTTGTGTCATTATGTTTTCATAAATAGCTTCAGCGAATGTTAACTTAATCTGATTCAGTCATCTTCGCTGGTGCAAGGTTCATCCCCATATGCCCCAGGGAGGACAGATTAAACATCACCCTGGGATGGCTCTCCCTATGGGCATAGCACTCTGCTTTAAGTAGATCTTTCTTATGGTTATGGAAATGTGTTTTTATCGATTTGATTAACACTCGTAAAATATATATCACAGGGTCCTTTTATATTGCTTTTTGAATTACTCCAAATTCGATACATTTGAATGGTTTAATGTCACTGTAATATAATGAAAGTTTTACATTTCCGAATCATGCTGCCGACAACAATGCTCTGCTCTCTGGGTCACTGAATCAATCTATCATAGTGGGATTGAAATGGCGCTGTCTGGGTTTGGTAAACCATTTCAATGTATGCGTGGTAACTGCAATGAAACGAAATCCCAAGAGAAACGAAAAGGAAATGTACGTCTCAAGCAGAAGGTAAAAACGCCAATGTATGGTTAATACAATGCATCAATATGCATCCAGGTAAATCAAGCAGGATCAAGTATACATCCTACAGGAAGTCTCTGAATACATTCTACCCGTGATCTTAATTCTCTTACATCTTGCCAACTTTGTGATATTTCCCATATGAGTGCGAGTGCCTGTGTAGCTCCATAATGGAACTACAAGCAGACAGGCTATCCTGACATGTACGGCGACCTGACCCCCTCTGGAGACGGTGTTCATTTAGTCAGTCTGTGCATGGTAATGGCTGAAGTGACCATGACACACACGACCGTATTGCATGCCAAGGATATTCCACCTGGTCACGTAATATCCCATCTGAAAATGTAGATGATGATCCTTAGCAAACATATTAGATATTACAGACAATATAGGTCTCCTATTTGTTGACAGAGCCTTAACCCTCTGCCCAGGTCCCGGGGTCTTTAAGGCCCGGTGGCACTTTCATTTCATCGCCGAGGCTCTATGTTAAATTGTTGCGCCTTAATAACACAATGTGTTCGTCACCTCTGATGTGCTTAACATTGACATAAGTTTAGAATAGATATTGGTTATCGTATTAATTATATACAGTCGAAAAGATTTTGCTCACCCATTAACCCGGTACCAGGGCCAAGGAGGCCCGCTCATACTGTTCTTTCGTGATCATGACATAGCAAATGCCCAAGTGTTCAAGTTACTGTAATAGTCTCTATTATTGACAATGAGTGACTTAGCGAGGAGCAATTGTTTGAGACCTTTTCGAAAACATTAAGAGTTCCACTCGAAGAAGCAGAGTATGAATTTTGACTCTGAAGATAGAGCTCTGATAGTGATTTTGTGCAATCTGATGTATCTGAATCAGAATCATCTGACTCATCAGAAGCAGAAGATGAAAGGTTGGATACTAGTGACAACAGCGGCATGTTTAAAGCCAAAGATAATCTTTGGTCCCTGAGACCTCCACTTCAATCCTGTGTACCTGAATGGGACATCCTTCGTGGTCCTCATCAGAAGGTTTTAAACGCTGACCATGTGGGTGATGAG
>VKKT01006123.1:31288-43620 GCA_008038995.1 Haliotis laevigata | reverse complement strand
TTGCATTTGTGCTCATGGTGGTCATACGCGTTACTGAACACTGCTTCACTGTCCAAAACTGATTTGAACCATCACTGCAGCACATTTTGCACGACTGTTTCACGGGTACATGCTTTTGATTATTTGTAAGTCCATTATTGCGCAATAACATTTCATTTCATTTTGTTAATCGTGTGTACATGTTTCACCTTTCTATTGCATCATTCCATGATTTGCAATTTCAATAAATGAAAATGTAATGAGACTACAAATTTGTGGCACATTTGTGGCACAACAAGCTTAACTTTTTGTGAGGACTATAATAATAATGCTAATTTTTGCGCCTAGGATCCAACACAATGCTGTTCTCTGGTGTCACATTATTACCCTGATTGAATTGTACTTTCAAAGCAGCTATAGGTCCGTACATCCGCTTCTCAGGTACCGGTTTTACAAAGCTGGGTGTAATGTGGACGAAGTGCCTTGCCCAGGGAGAGACCACAGTATGAGGCCAGGTCACACATTTTGTGTGTCTCCCCCGGGATTCGAACTCGAGCCTTTGGCGTGAGAGTTCAGCATGTTAACCACTACACCACTGTGCTAAAAGCACATGTAAGCAATTGATATTGTTAAGTGGATAATAACAGGTGGATGACTGACAAAAACAACAACACAGAAAAAACGCTCACTCATTTAATTGTTTCACAGTCAGAAAGGGTCAAACACATGTGACGTCAAATCGAAAAGTCAATTTGTATTTGCCATTTGCATTCACACATGCAGTGCAACGTCTCTTCATTAAGTCAATAAGCATCAGAATAGTGTTCTGGGGGATGGCATTCTACTCCTGGGGGATGGCACTCTACTCAAGGTCCCGGATGTTTCGCATCTGTTGTCGCCGCGAAAGATGTTGACCAATTTCGTCCCACAAGTGCTCAATAGGGGATAAATCTGGCGACAGTGCTGGCCAATGAATTACCTGGATGTGTTGCTGGGCCAGATACTGCATGGAAATTTTAGCTGTGTGTGCCCGTGCGTTGTCCTATTGAAAAGTATGGACATCTTGGTGGTGATTGAAGAATGGTACGACGTGATTCTGAAGAATCTGGTCACGGTAGTAAAACAGTAAATAACTCTCCTTTGACAGACATTGTGATTGTAACTTACTCCACCCCAGACCATGATACTCTCACCATCCCAACGGTCTGTCTGAACCACACACTACGCATTACGTAGGTGTAAACGTGACTCGTCAGTGAATACCACACCATGCCAGTGTTGTAACCCCCATTGAACATGCCTGTTAGCCCATTGTATACGCTCATTACGATATCTGTCAATCAGAATTGGTCCAATGTAATAACATTAAGCATGGAGCCCCGCAGCGTGTAGACGGCGTCGCCCGGTGTCGGCGCTGATGACCCCACGTCGACCTTGAATTAGCTAATGCAGCAGAATTCGATCAAGGACATGGTCATAGACAGTATGGAAATCTTGACAGCGCGTCGTGACATGTTGTCAAGGTCGTGGAAGTCACGGGTGCTGCCTGTCTGCTGATGTCGTCTATGAAGCCTAACGATGGTGGAGTGGCTACATCCAAGTCGTCGAGCAATATCTCTGCTGCTGTGCCAACCTGAATCATGCCTAGTGTACGCTCTATTTCCTGAGGTGTCTCTGCCCTCGTTTCACAATCGTTAGTGACGAAATGAGAATCGTTTTTCATACACCTGCTTTTAAGGTCACAGTCAGCATAATTTCAGAACGAATTTCGCTTTTTTCATGGCGTGGGTGCATGTTGTTGCGTTTTTGAGTTACGATTATTATGTGAACAGGAACTCGTTTCTAAAACATTTTTTCAACCGGACATGCCCTGTGACTTCATGTTAGTCATATTCATTGATAATTGTCATGCTGAAATCCATCTTGATGAAAATATGGACAATTTTAGACTGGTGCGTTTTCAATGCTGGTGAATATATACTGAACCTGAAAAGAAACGTCGCTTTTCAAAACCAAATGCAAGATTTTGTTTTTACAACATGGTGTTTTTATTATGATTTTATCAGTTTGTTAACATGTTTTTCAATCCAAATAAACAGTTATTACCAACATCAGTGTGTTTTCTGATATATATAACGCACCTAAATAGGCAGACTTGGTGAAAGGTTTCGTATGACATTCGTGAAAACGAAAACCCCACGTGGGTACAATGTGTGAAGCCCATTTCTGGTGTCCCCCGCCGTGATGTTGCTATAATATTGCCAAAAGCGGCGTAAAACCAAACTCAGTCAGTCAGTCAGTGAAAACGAAAATGCCCGTGCGTATCATGACAACCCTACCAATGAAAGCGAGTGCCAAACGCGCCTGAAATCATTTTGTTTTTAATCAATCGCCATGGCACGACTTACGAGGGATCAGAGGAATCAAGTCTTGGGACAATTACAAGTTGGCCAGACTGCACTGAGGGTAGCCAATCATTTTAATGTTGATGTTGGGACAACCTACCGACTGCAGGAGTGGTATCAGGTCACTAACAGCATCCAAGGCCGTCCACGCAGTGGGCGACCTTCAGTAACATCACAACGTCAAGACCGACAGAATGTGCGCCACCAACTGCAGTATCGCTTCCCCAGAGCGACGGAAACAGCACGCTAGACCATTGGGACTCACAACAGACCCATCAGTGCCGATACAGTGCGTCGACGTTTGTGCGGAAGAAACCTCTGCTGTCATAGGCCATATCGTAGTCCTGTCCTCACCGCTCATCACCGCCAAAACCGACTGCAATGGGAAACTCAGCATCGAAATTGGCGTTATCGACAATGGAGAACTGTACATTTTTCTCATGAAAGCCGATATTGTGTTTCGACAGTCGATGGAAGATTGAGAGTATGGTAATGGCGTGTATTGTTGAAATAGACTCGTCCAAGCATGATGATGTGGGATGCAATCGGTCTGAACCAGACAGTGGAAACCGTGGTGTTCCAGAATCTCGGTCCAGGATGAGGAAATCACATGACAGCTGCTCGCTATATTGACCAAGGCATAAGACCCCACGTTGTGCCACACTTTGGACGTTATAGAAATCATATCTTCCAGCAGGACAACGCTCTTGCCCACACTGCCGGAGTAACATTGGACTTCTTAAGACAACATGGCATCCAAACCATACAATAGCCTGCACTCAGTCCGGATTTGAGTCCAATAGAACACCTTTGGGGCGAGATTCAAAGAAGACTGAATGACCTCCACCCAAGGCCGACAACTGCTGCTTGACTCAATCAGGCATTTCACAGAGTATGGACCCAAGTGCATATGGCCTTCATCAGCCGGCTAATTCATTCGATGTACAGACGATGCAACACTTTCACATCGATGCCCATAGAGGCCACACACACTACTGACTTTGGGGTATCTTAATGGTACTATTTTTGGTGATTTTGTTTGTGTAAACTCTAATTGTGATTCCCGACGTGGTAACCATAACTGTCAAGGTTGAACTGAATCCTCCGTTTTGATTGTTAATTAGAATGAATTAAAGTGTGTGCTTTAAGATACCGCTATCGTTGCGACGTTTCTTTTGTGGTTCAGTATATAAAGGGGATCCCTTTCTTAGTTACCATCATATCAAAAATGGCGATGGTGTATTGGTGTCGTTTGTACTAATTACACTCATAATTAAGTCCTGCAACTTCAAGCATCACTCTCTCGGTGCAGCCGTTTCCATTTCAGCACTGTTCACCTGATCTTTCATCTTACTGTTAGCACACATGATTTATTTTCTGCCTCAGATTTAATCTTTTATTCCAATAATTCTTTGTACGTATTATACAAGTGTAATATTTGCAATGTTTTTATGTTAGTTTCTTCATATATCTCGAGAACACAAAGACTTAATAGTGCATTGACGAAAGAATATGTGCATTGGGTTAGAGTTCCTTACGTACCCCCCACCTAATTTTTTACATACCTGGGATCGATCTCGATGTCAGCGTACGTAAGGAACCCTTTCCTGTATATTGTATATATTAGCCATTAATTCAGGTGAGCCAAGAACAATATTGATCAACTGTTTCTTTCAATCATAACCTTAAAAGGGCCTCAAAATCTCCTTCAAAATGTTTTAGAGTAACCTCCCTTTGGTTTCAGTCAGTTGCCACTTCCGTCTAAAATTTACAATCATGCCAACTCATGAAAACACACTTGGTGTTAGCCTTTCCTATTGTAATGGCTGCTGCTAGGTAACTCTATAAGCGTGTCAACTATTTTAACTAATATTTCCAAGTTGCAAGAAATGTTTCGCTTTAAATCTCTTCTATCAGCCTCAAAGGAACAACTTGCACTGTGGCAGTTAGGTTTGATCCAAGCTATTGTGAATTCGACAATTGTGATTGTTTTACTCCGTCGCATATAACGTTGAAAGTACGTTACAATATATCAGGGAGAAATTGGAGAAATTTCATTACATGTATTAAGAGCAACTGCTCTTTCATGTAAATAAATATGTTGCTTATTGATTTGCTTTTCAAAGGCCAGCTGTTTCTTTGGGCGTTCTATTAAACTGACAGTGGATTTGGAGTCCCGTTTCTCTATTGTTACCAAGAAGATATGTCCATTTTAGTTGGGGCCTTTTAAGCAGCATGTGAAGAAAAACGTAGGGTCATTTTTGACAAGACGCCAATGACACAGACAAACATGAAACATGCCAAGTGAGTTTTGTCTGAATCCATCAGTAAACTGATAAATCCCAAGTCAATGACTGGCATGTATCAGATTCAAAGCTGAATCAATCTCAGGATCTGAGAAGTAGAGTTTAAGAGTATCAGAGAAACTATGATATTGTTTGGCCCATCATGCCCAATTTAGAGAGAAAGAATCCTTGCTCCCATATTACCCAATACTGTGGTAAAACCTTTCTCATAAACCCTACATAGGAGCTTCCAATTTCAGATTTCTTGGTCTTGAAACATTTGCTGCAGTTCAATGACAAGAATATTGTGGATATTTTGCACATCCCATTGTATGTGAATGGTATCACTCATACACCTAATAGTTCACTCATAGCACAAATCATGAGACCTATGGATGTTTTATAAACTCTTTTCAGTGAGATGTTTCATATTGGAGTAAGGGACCTAATTTTAATGAGATTTTAAATATTATGAAAAAGGATGGACAGATTCAGCCTCTTTGGTTTTGGCAAGGGACTCAATGTCGGGCACTATGGGCAAATTCAGTTATGTGTGTGTATGTTTAATATTTTGATCTATCATCTCTCCAGGATCCCCGATTACACTTTGTTGTGTACAACTGATTTTGCAGCAAATTATAATGCATCTTTCATGTTATACATTTCATTATGTGTTATCAACCTGAATTGCTACTTTTATTTACACCAGCCCTTTGTTTCCACATTGTTATGTTACAACTAATAAACACTGTGTCACTTTCCACTTCAGTGTTTGTCGAAAACGTCCTCGCAGTGACTTGGAAGAAGACTGCGATGACTGTCTTCCAATATCAAAACGCATCAACAAACTCCATATTGAGTGAGTACTTGTTACCTTAACTAGGCTAATGTAGTGTTCTGCAATAAATGAATGAAGAGTATCATATCTGGGTCATCAGGATCATGAAAAAAGGAGCAGTAACAAACAAATGATGATAACGGTAAGATTTATCATGGCGCTGTCTGTTTTCAGATCGGCCAGAAGAAGTCAGGAAGAAGGATTGGTTAAAAGAGATGCATCTCAGGTTGGTGAAAATAGTTGATTTAGGGGGAAGTTTTGGACAGAGTTACTTAGATACTTGGATGAAGTAATATTGTGTTATGGAAACATCTTGTTAAAAAGTTCAAAATCCACTGTGAGTCTTTTTTATTTACTTTAGGAATTATCTTCTCGTATTCTTTAGATGGCCATGAAATTTGTAGCAGTAAAATATATCATGCAGTTATGAAGACTTAAAGAAATACTTCAGAGGTGTATTTGTGAAGTTCAGATGTACTTTCTTCCATAGATTAAAGTTTATTACCATTTGGTGTTACGTTTGTGATGACCAAAAGACTGGAAAACATTGTTGAAGTGTTATGCATATTACAAAGTTGATCTGTTTTGAAGAAAAGGTATTTCTTGTACATGTTCAGGGCTTCACTGGAGAAGGAACTTCCTCTGCAAACTGTGATCCTCATCTGTTGCCTTGGCAACAAGCTCAACTAGTCAATCAAAGTCTGGTCTGTGGTCCTGGAGCCAATCAGAGCCAGTTGTCCATTCCTGGGTGTTCAGTTGCCAACCATCAAACACAGTCATCGCTGAATCCAGAGGAGGCAAGAACGAACAATAATGATATGTTAAACAGTCCTGATAATGTTGCTGCAGTTTGTGATCAGTGTCCAATCAACATGGAGGACATCGCAGGTTATGATCCAGAACTGAAAGAGGGGGAGAACCCACACTACTTCCGGGTCAATAATATTCTCTATGATGCCCATGTGTCTCGCGTCACACGGACAAAGTCATTCCATGAGCTCAATAGCTAGTGTTGCTTGTCTTCTCGTGCCTCTCATGTGTCCGGGCTTGCACCACAGCCCAGTCAAGAAGGAGGTGGCAGTTTGATGAATACTGTATTAGCTATATTTAGCGCTGTGCTCCAGTGAATGCCCCCTGACCAACTCCAAGACCAGTTTGTTACTATGGTCCTTGTAACCAGTCCAAACTAAGACAGAACACATGACCGCCCATATGTTAATCATTTCTTACAGAAACAGTAATGTACACAGGGAATATGATAAAATCTGAGGCATTAGAAGGGTTTTAGTTTCATCAATGTTTGTTCTCTACTGCTCAATCACTGACAAAAAATCTTTTTATGCTTTCAAGAAGAACCTCCCCTCCTCCCCACTCATTAATTTTCTATGATCCAGGGAGGGTTGATTAGGCAAATATGACACCTTTGTTTAACAGTGTTTAGTATTTATTTTTCAAAATTATTTCAGAAGGAAATTGACCATTGTCTAGGAATTAGAATGGGACGATTTGATTTGGGTTTGCAGAAGAGACTTGACTCACTGTGTTGGATGACTCTGCAGCAGTACCCCTTGATGGAGCAGTAGAGGGTAGAGGACATGTTAATGTTAGCATGGGAAGACGTGTATATGTCAGTGTGTGAAATAGTCACCTGCCTGATAGCACTTTGCTGTACAACTTGCAGTCAGGCTGAATATTCTGAAATGGTCCAAGCCAGACTGGCAACTGAGATTTACAACTTCTGTGAATTTAGAAGTTGGTTTGCTAACAAGGGCTATAGTTCTGAGGTATACAACTTCTTTATTACAATATATGTAACATTTCGATGTAGATACTTACACCATTATCAAGCATCACACTGTACACCCAAACGTTGCCTAGTTTATAACAAAGAAGTTGTATGTCCTTAGAAATGATAGCCCATGTTAAGATTTATATTTACTTACTTCATACCAAGGAAGAATCAGACTTCTGGTTAAGTATACTGACATATTTAGGCTAGTGTACATTGTAACAGACCACCTGGCCAGCAATAGTTTGAGATTATTTCACCCACTGGTATTTGTTCTTGAGAAGACTTTTGGGAATTTGTTTGCATTACCAATACTACTAATTTCAAAATACTGTTATATGTTCAGTATATAGTTCATTTGCTTTCTTTTTACTGGCAATATTAACATTGTGATAGTTCCTAATTATTGACAGGCTTTAGCCTAGTAGTTGAAGTGTTCACATGTTACACCAAAGACCAAGGTTTGATTGGCCACTTGGATACAATGTGTGAAACCAATTGTCTGGTGATATTGCTGGAATATTGTCAAAACTATTCTCACTCATTCCCTCATTCTGTCTCTTGCTTTGTACTAAGTTGTAATCATAACAGTAACTGTCACTTATCCTAACATGTATATCGGTGCACATATGAAGTTCTTTCAATATGCAATACATGTATTTAATATTTATGAATACCTTGAATATGAATAATAACCATATTTGTAAAGCGGTATGAAGTGTAAGCTTCATCTCTATGTGATACTTGTTGCTGGAGTTGTGACATCAGTGCGGACTTGCACACATTTGTTTCATGTATTTTGGGAAGTCCATACAAACTAAACCTCGCCAATTCCTACCTTTGAAATTCACATCGATTTAAAACTAATCCCGAGAATTAGGGATAACTGTGTTTATCCATTCCTTAAAAGAGTCAGTTCCCAGTCCTGCTTTAAAATAATGTTCAGTATGTTTTCATTTATTCAGTTCCTATTTGTAACAATGTGGAAGTGCTGTGAGCTATTTCGGAATTAGAGCAATCAAATGGTACTAGACCATGGTGACTACCATCACTAGGTTTATACTTGTTCTCAACACAAGGAAGTAGTGTTAACATACAGGACTCTTGTGAATTTGAAGGCTGGTCCCTTGTTAGAAGTAATCTACGAGCACAGCTTGACAGGCAGCCTTCCATACAACACTGCTTTCTTTTTTGCCCCTTGGTACTTGTTTTATTTGGCGGTTTAAAAGTTGATTTTTTTCATCACAGATCATTCATAGAGGAACAGGATGTCAGTGTGTGACATAGTGGATGGACGGATGCTGTCATGTCAGTTGTGAATATGTATTCAATAGGTAAATGGAAGATAAAGATGTTTGTATCATGAGAAGTAGCTGTGACATGTTGCTAGAGGCGAGTGTCTGGAAGTATCAACTTCATATCATTTCAGTTGATATGACTGAGTAACTGTTAAAATTGTCATGTAATGGCTTTCTCTACAGAATTTCATAAATATGTATGGTATTATACTGGACTTAGTTGTAGTTATTTGTTGAATCAAAGAAATCATTATCTCAGCTGTATGTAGTGAGAAAAGTAGTGTGGTATATTGCCCATTACAGTGTTCGCAATAGCTTTAGTGTGTTGCCATAGTTACTGTTGAGGTGGAACCTCTCAAACAGTATTACAGCACAGTAAAGCCGGAACACTTGTATGCTTATCTCTTTTTGATATTTTTTAATTTGATGAAATCTCCTTACAGTGTGGCTCTTTGCTTTAGATTGAGATAGGTTCACAATGTTATATTTACATTATATGAATATTTTGATGCCTGTTACCATATTGACAGCTGGAGTAAAGAAACTGGAGAGATTAGTGGTCTATGGATAATCTACTGGCAGCTAATTCGAACACTGTAAACACGTAGAAAATGATGAAACTTTTGTTATACCCATCTCATTCAACTTTGATGTCTTCTTCAAATGCAGTACCTGTTTCCTTCCATAGGAAGTCTCAAAAGGGGAAATTTTCTAGGTTTCTAAGTTTGGATATAAGCATGTGAACAATTTAGAGTAACATATTTGCTTTTCTGAATCATGACAAAGGATTTGTTTGAGTGGCATTCTAGAAGTTCCTGGTATAAGTTTACATTCCTTTGTCATGGAGATGACCCAACTTTATGGATGATCAACTTCTTTATTTGAACAATAGCAACGTTTCGGTATAGGTTCTTATACCTTATTCTCATGCTTGAAAACGGTACAAGAACCTATACCAGAACGTTGCTATTGTTAACATAAAGAAGTTGATCATCCGTAACGTTGGGTCATCTCCATGACGAAGGAATGTAAACTTACAGTTCTGAATGAAGGCAAACTAATGAAATGTTACACCCCATCATTGATGAACACTATACCTAATGGATCAACAAAAAGTGAAAACACAGGGATATTTATCGAGGTGATTTTTTTCATAACATCAGTATGTCTGCACAAAAGTCTGAAGTCATACATATAACAATGAAGGGAACTCATTGTGTTGACAAAATTACAAATGTGTTTCAGCTGAATTGTTTTGGAATGCAATCTCTGGTTGGGTATCCAGGTTTACTCAGTGTTCGACCGATGTCACGTCCTGTGGAGGGTTTGTCAGATCTTGGAGACCTATCAGACTGTTATCATGGTCATACAGAACTAATACTGAATGTATGGGGTGATATCATGATAGTGATATTGTATGCTTTCTATACTTCACTAAGGGACTGCTCATATATAAAGGGGGCGGCGGGGTAGCCTAGTGGTTAAAGCTTTGGCTCGTCAAGCCGAAGACATGGGTTTGGATTCCCCACATGGGCACAATGTGTTAAGCCCATTTCTGGTGTCCCCGCTGTGATATTTTGCTGGAATATTGCTAAAAGCGGCTTAAAAACTAAACTCAGTCAGTCATATATATAAGGGGTTATGAAAAAAATGACACTGTGAATAGTGTCAATGATATTTATCGCAACCATTGGGTTTGTTACAAAAACTTAGGGGAGGGTAATCAAAATGTGATAAACTAATCTCACTGACCCCGCACCCCCTTATAATAAATGACCAGTCCCTAAAACCTTAGGAAGATCTTGCTAATGTGGAGCTTTGGAAAAAATGTAGATATCAAATTGATTCTTTAACCAGGTGTTCATGGGTGCAGTTCTACATGTTTGACAAACACAATTCATAAAACTGTCACTTCAATACAAATTCATGTTATGATTCAACACTGAAATAGTGAGTATGGTATGTGAAGTGTGCATGGATAACACCACTGTTTACCCCCAAACACTGTAGACTAGTATTTCTGTAGTAGATCTTACATGTATATCTAGTCAACGAATGAAAGAATGCTCCAAGTTTGTTTATTTATAATTATATTTTCCCCTTTGCTTGTACCACCATGTTGGATTGTATTTTTGCTGTAGATGTTATTCTACCTTTTGTCACATATTATGGCTTGACGGTCTCAAGCTAAAAAATATAATATCTTTCAACATTCAAATTGTCTGTTTTATTCTCTGGAGGTGCTCTAATCCAGTCAGCAAGGCAAACCAGTGGCAGATGCCAGGAGAAACAGTCAGTTACATGTGCTGGTGTGGTTCTGTGCATAGAGTTCAGGTACAATCAGGTTAAGTTAAGTAACGTATTTGGCAGCTTGACTCCTGAAGCTTTCTTCCACTTCAGTCCTGCCCCACAACGAAGCACATGTGATACATGTGGTCTCACCTTAGGCAAGTGAGTTTGTTCAAAATGGCCTCTGGTCACCCAGCAGAAAATGGGTACCCAGTGATGAATCATGGGATAAGTCATATGACTAATAGGTGAGTGAGTTAAGTTTAACGCCACACTCAGCAATATTCCAGCTATAGGGCGGCGGTCTGTAAATAAACAAGTCAGGACCAGACAATCCAGGGATCGCCAGCATGAGCATCGATACAATGACATGTGTCAACTAAGTCAGCAAGTCTGACCACCCGATCACGATAGTCACCTACGACAAACATGGGTTACTGAAAATCAATTCTAACCCGGATCTTCACAGGTCATGTGACTATTAACCTTCTTGCACCTCACAGGCAGCGTGGGTTATCTTGGATAAAAATGTGCTGTGCTTTGATTGTTAGTGCTATGAGCATTCACCTAGGTAATGGAGTTTAGCGCATTATAAATGCACTTTCTGTTATCTGGGTAAGGAAAGTCACACTTCGTGATGAATATTCAACAGAAGATACATTTATTTCATAATTATCTGATAATTTGCTACAGTTGTAAGGTTTAAGCTCCAATTGTTTAATTACAAATGAGTGAATGATCAAATGTTATTTGACACTGCAGTAGGCAATATGCTGGATGTCAGGCCTTGTCAACTGGTATTCTGGATGGCTGGATGACAGGAAATGCTCATCTGATCTCCACATGCCAAAACTTCAGTGATGAAACATAACTTTCTTCTTTCATACAAAGTGTATCAAATCAATAAAATATCTTGCATTAAGCTCATGAGTACTCATGGTCACACATTTTATATGAAAATCTTAAGTATGAAAGTCTAATTTACTTGTTCTGCTGTGTACACTGACAAGACTCCAGAGTTGTTGAATTGGACACCAAGACAAACTGTGTGGTGTGACGAAAGCCTAGACTTAGTGAGGTTAGTACCCTCAATATTACAACCTTACTTAGTGTGGCCTGGAAATAGTCTGGACCGGACAAGCACAGATACAAGCCTCCATACCTGAGGGGCAGGATAACACTGAATCAGCCAAGTCACAGTCTCACAAACTAATATTAATTACTAGAAGTTTTGTTAATACAAGGCTCTAGATAAACTCCATATTTGTTTGAAAAATGCAAAATTGTGGTGGTGTATGTTCCTGTGTGAAGTTTGTTCAAACCTGCCTCTATTCACCGGAAGACCGCCTCCGTGGTTTAGTGGTTAGAGCGTCTGCGCCGGAGTGCAGAAGGTCGTGGGTTCGATCCCCGACTGCGTCATACCAAAAGACATTAAAATATGGTACTTGT
>VKKT01006121.1:40982-55329 GCA_008038995.1 Haliotis laevigata | reverse complement strand
GCTACTACATCCCATACACCATTTAAAAGATCTAATCCTACTGTTGATAAATATGTAGTTTATTTTTATAATATTATTCAAATAATACAACTACAACGTGACTACTGCCTGGCCGCTTAATCGGCCTCCGGTGTCTGGGGACTCATAACGTTGTGGCCGCTTAAGCGGCCTGCGGTGTTGAAAGGGTTAACTACATAAATTGATGATATAGATGTAAAAAAACTGGATTTTTTAATTTCCGACAGTACTTTAGGTAGACTAATTCCCAGCCAGTACAGTGCAGGGTAAAACATCCTGAACTTGCAAACATTGACCAAACTGTGTGAAAGCAAACTTTAGGAATGCTGGATACACATGAAACAAAATGCCATGAAGTGACAAATACTTTCAAACCCTTTTGAAAGTTCAATCATAAAACAAACGTGTCGTCTATTTAAGGAGGAAGTGATGGTGTCAATTTTTTATTTAGACATGAAATGTTCATTACATCGTTACTTCATATTTCAGATGGCTCTCAATTTTCAGTCATTGGTGATTGTATACGTCCTCTTTGACTTCCCAGATGGCACAGGAGTCATGTGATATTTGAAAAATGGTTGTATCCCATTAGTCATACGCCCATTTCTCATATGGCCACTAGTCATACGGAACGGACTTGATTAATCAAAACAACAAGGGTGATGCTCCCTACGATACAATGGTCCGCTTTTCGTTTGCGAGATGCAAGCTGACAGTCAAATATAATTTAGTACATCTACTCTGCATACTGATTGTTTTGAATATGTTCTTAGAAAAGAGGGGTAAGAATATAATTCCATTTCAGATTCTAATTAAACTATTATGCAGATAATTCAATACGTCTACTCTGCATACCTATTGCTTTGAATATGATGTCAAGTTCCCTCACGCTCTGTGGAATCACCACCGCAAAAAACTCAAGCACTAAGTTACCATTAACCACACAGACGCTTTGAAAATCTTTTCCTTTTCCTATCTTCCATACTTCCTGTTCTAAACGTAACTTAAACTATGTGAAAAAGAGCACAATTCCCTAATTTGACAATGGTAACAGACATTTCACTCTTATTTCTACACATGGAATATTTTCTATGTATTGAGATATGTTATGCAGAGAGATATTCTAAGCCCCAAAATATTACAAATACCACTAATGTAAACATACTAGTAAATGGTTTTCTTTCAAAGTGAATGGGAAAGACTCAAAGAGTATGCTTTGTTCTACACATGTACATGTTAAGTTGAAAATTAGTCATGGATATTTCCTCCAAACTGGCGAAATGGCATTAGACCAAATTAATTTATCTGAAAAGAATGCACTGGCTTAACAATTTGCAGAAAATGATACTTTTTACCAATATCAATGTCCTAATGTACCAATATCCAGGTGTTTGTATACCAAACTGCAGTAAGTTTATCTGCAAAGTAAGGTTATGTTACCGGCGACAGTAACGAACATTTCAAATTGACTGATTACCTTAGGTGAGGTGAGGTGAGGTGAGGTGAGGTGAGGTGAGGTGAGGTGATGTGAGGTGAGGTGAAATTGGGTTTTACGTCGCGCTTGAGAATATTTCGCTCATATGATGACGTGCCGATTACCTCAGCTGTAAGCCTGTAACGAATATATTTTGGGGATATTGAACTGTTTCCTGGATGTTGGCCAGTTTGGTACCATTATCCAACCATACTGATAATAACATTTGCTAATTAAGTTTAAGAGAAGCATGGTGGCAACAGCATTTGCACCCCATTATTGAGAATGAGTGTGCAGACTTTCAATTATGATAGACTGTTAACAAACAAATATCTGACACTGAGATGAGGAAATGACACATATATATATATAAAAATGAGACCGGCAATAATAGAATTCAGAATGCTATAATACTGAATCAGTTCTCAATGCTTCAAACTAGTTACAAATTGGAACTGCATAATTGGCAGCAGTAAACATTTTGTCTCATTTATCATGGACTAGCTAAAACTCTTTTAGCATCAGTGAAAGAAGGTTCCTTAAGACAAAAAAAACAGTGTATACCAGTAAGGCTGTAGCGATTCACTCGCATATTCGGTGAATCCAACCGTAGCCCTTCATGAATTCAATTTGTAATTTGTGGTCACCAGAACCGAATATTAACAAATATTTATGATTTTCTTAAGGGAGCGTGTTTTCTTGGACCCTATTGTCCTTTTTCAAAGTGAGATGTGAAAGAATGGAATATGTACTAGCCTTGCAGTAGCGCAAGTCATGTTAGTTTGTCAAGGCCACACATGGTACTGTCGGCTATAACTATTACATACCAAATTTGAGTGTCATGAGATCACTGGTTATTGCTGTGACAAATTAACACTGTCAACATGGGCGTTCCATATTGTACATCAATCACTTAACCACAATATTGTATTCGTGAATAATTCTTTGTATTTGTTACCCAATATTCATGATACGTATCATATTCACCACATAGTGTATTCRTTGCAGTCCTATATACCAGGTATATCTGATATTTACATATTGGCATGTTGTGACAAAATACAGTAATTCAAGTTCTGTGTTTTTTGTTTGTTATTAATGTCACAAGCTGAATCTAGCAAACAGGAACAAACACTGTCAGTAATCTAGATTAGATTAGTAACTTGTTTGAGAGGCCATAGAAGGTTGGAAAGCTAAGTGAGGATAAGATATGAGGATAACATCCAATAAAAAGGAGTGATGTTTTGGTGTAGTGTATAACACTGTTATCAACACTGTTATGTGCCATGAGCATGCATGAGTGGGTGGACACTGGTGCTTTACAAATATTCACTATTATTAGATGAAAAAAATGTTTCGGTGTTGGTTTTAACACTTCTATCAACCAAGTAATGGAATCAACATCCCAAACATCTTGTTTCACCTAAATACTACTCCTATTAAGAAAGAAGCAGTTGATTCAAATGGTTTATTCTTACAAGGGCTGGCTAAAAAGATCGAAAATATCGTTGATGGGAAAAACTATTTATATAGTATCGTCATATACACTGTGGCATTGAGAATAATTATGATCATAGAGATTGATAATCGTTAACTAAATATCGATGGATTATCGATAAATATAGAAGAAACTTTGAGAAAAAATGCCAAAACGGCCTGAAAGAAATGAATATAATTGACATCACTGGTGAGCGGTGAGATGTTTTTGCATTGGCTACTAAAACAACATTATATAGAAGCAGCCCATGAATAAAGACCTAACATTTTATGTTGTGTGAGTAAATTAAAAAAATATCTATCACGAAAATTAATGTAAAATATTATCGATAACACAATTTTCATATCGATAATCATTATTAATTTTTCCTATTATAGATATTTCCGATCATCAATCATTTTAGCCAGCCCTATCATACACAACGGTTTGTGGTCAAATATAGTTTTAGCTGACTCACACAATAAACTAAGTTAGGTCATTATTCATGGGCTGCTTCTATACTGTCTTTGCAGTGAAAACGTACCAATGAATTAAAATTTAAACTAAAAAGTAAATAATAATAGCGATTTGAATCTATGATTGTTTGTTAAACAACTTTAATCCTAAGTTGAATAAAATTCAGAGATTTAAATGTTCAATTGGCAAGGTAAAATTATGAGGATTAGCCCTCTTAATTTCACTTAATTTGATTTACTTTTTTGTTTAAAGTGAAATTCATCAGTACGTTTTCACTGCAAACAGACTATAAATTATGATGATAGATCACTGAGAGGAACTTATGTGCACTTCATGACCCCAGCAAATCAGCTGATGTCAGGTCAATATTTCGCCCATGTGTTTTGCAACAACATTTCACAAATTACGTCATAGTTTATTGTGATTTGTTTGTAAAGATTGTGAGGCTGAATGTCAGAAGATTTTAGTGTTAATATTCAGACTATTATCAGACAAACTTAATTGACTCAGGCATCAGACTAGTGGCTAAAATCACAGCTACCTTCATAAGCATCCCTCTCCCTCAGTCTTGCAGCCCTAGTGCTTATAACCGATGCGGCCTTTAACATAGCTAATATTTTAGAGGTAAGGATATATTTTACACCTTTGGACATACTCAACCTGTGGTGACTGCATAGAAGAATATAGGCCCAACAAACCTGTGCTTGTTGTAAGTGGTAAGTAAACGGATTTAAACATCCAGATATATCATCAATCCAAACTGTGTGGATTTATGCTCACGATGTCAATCACTGAATTGTCTGGTTCAGAAAAAAATTAACTAAGAAATAGAGAAGCTGAACTTGGCTAGATAAACGTTGCCAATTCTATTCCTTTCTCACAGACTAAGGCATACAAATTCAGTGAAGTAACAGCTACACACCCTATGTGTCACAATAATTAGATTTAGAAACATCTACTGAAATAGGCAGTTGCTGGTATCACTACGTACCACACTGACTGAAATTCCTTGTAAATGTATTACAGTGCTAACTAAAATGGTTAGGGTCAGTGTTTCTCACTTAAAATATATTCTTATATATATTCTCGAGGTCACCCTTAGAAATACTCTTTTCAAACTCATTTTAAGGTTAGGAATTGAAGGCAGTGAGACCAGCAAATGGAGAAAAACATGGAAATGAAGGCATGAACCTGGAAATATACAGGACTTGAAAATTAAAAATGGATGAGTAAAACATGATAATAAAGTGTTCTGTCGTGAGTATGAGTATTTTAAAAATGCAGTATCAACTGCCTTTATCATGTCTAGCCACTTGTGAAGTCACATTCAGGAAACTGATAAATGTGAATATCAGGCTCTAATATTGATAACAATTAATCGAAATAAACATCCTCGTTCAAAAACATTGCGAAACTGTGGCAGGTGTATTTTAGTGTAAATATATTATTTTAATCTTATTATTATTCTCTCCTTTTAGCTATATTATTTCTAGGCAGTTTAAGGGTTAAGCTTTAGAGCTTGGCCTCTTTCACTAATTGCCAAGGCCATGACGCTTCTCGGCTGATTGGTCTCACTAACTCCATGCACAATTTCACTCATTCTGCACTGACTCTTTGCCACGTAAAGTGAGTGAGTTATTATTTAACGTCACATCGGCAATATTTCAGCCATATCGTGACTTGCCACGTAAAGACAGCTTGGACAGACACACAGTGTAACATTAAGGTTAGCATTTACTTAATTAAAGTAATATTGCATTTAATCTTTGCAGTATATATATATAATAAACGTATATCTATTTACTATCATTTAAATAGGTATTACACTGTATAGCATGTAAGTGTGCTACATGTATTTATGCTAGCTTTCCAATCCTAAGCTATAAACATAAATAAGTATCACTAATATATTCTTATCTTTACTATCCCTTTCACTGAATGTGNGAGATGAGAGAATGTGTTTTAATATAAGTTGCTATGTTTTAACTATGATAACTATAAGTGTAATTATCAATGTGTTGAAGTAATTTTATGTTCATGAATGTAGCAGTCCTAAATCTACTCCACATTACATTGTATATTATTTATCATTTAATATTATTTACAGCAGATAAATCCCTGTCCATAAGACTGGTGCTGTGCCTGATTGTTGTGCCTGATTGTTGTACACCCTTGTACCACCCACAGGGTATGTGTATATGTCTATTTTATGTCCATGTATTTGTATATAGTACCATCACTTAATGCGTGGTGATGAATCATGTGTACAATATCATTACGACTAATTTGTAATGGTGTACTATTATTTATCTTGTGTGTATTATCATTACGTTATTTGTAATGATGTAATATCATAATTCTAATATTTCATATGTGTAGTAAGTAATGGTATTCATGCTTTGAGTAACTACAGTATTATTGGCAATTGTCCATATGTATTAACCCGTGCATGGAATTATATGTATCTTGTATGAATTGTGTGAGATGTATATTATATTATTATATTCATTGTTACAGGGTTTCGTTTATCGTTCATCAATCTCTCATCCTACCAAATAAACGACCTCAGAAACCAGCCGAGTGTTGCTAATCTTTGCCTCACGTTGACCCTGCTATAAAACAACCTACAGTAATTGCCTATAGAATCTACTTTGTTTTAAACAGAAATGCTCTACCTACATTTTCACAAGTCTCCCTCCGACATCGCACTTTTATATTCAAGAGGATAAAAAGTTCAAATAATGCTTTAGAATAGAAAAAGAGTATTTTGGATCTACGTGAATGCTTTTAAACTGCCTGGGTAACATATTGGGGTACTACGTCCAACGTAGATTTCTGGTCGTACAAAAGTCAACTCAACACACGGTGCCTGAAATCTGAGACTGGAACCAAATTTCCAAATTCTTCAACTACCCAAATCTTGGTCTTGGGAGTATTTCTTAACTTCTAAAATTGTTGCAAACTAGCTTGAAACAAATACATACATGAACTATTCTAAGTGGTATTACCTTGTACAGGCACGATTTCATCGTCGCGTAAATGTTAGACATTTTCCACAAACACCAAGTCGACGTGTCAGAACTATCAAGGCGAGTGAGCAGCGAGGTTGGTGAAAGGGGCCACTTGTTACTTCGTCGACTCGAATCTCCGTCTTCTGGGTAATATCAGACACTGTAATCCTGCTGAGGCTCTATAAAAATAACGATAAATCTAAAAATATCACAGTTTGTTGTCGTCAATTTCCAGTAAAGGGATTATTTCTAAAATAATACAGGTACATACCAGATAGTTCCGCCAGCATCGTCTGCCACGTTGTTTTGTTCTGTCAAATATAGCCACCAAGTATATAAGAGCGAAAACGATTGGATACATGTTTCAAGTTGACCAATGAAAATGCTTGTAACGTAAGAGCACTGACCTGACCTAATTTTGTCATGAAACCCGATACACACGTCTATCATGTACAACTTCAGTAACGCATTGCTACAATCGAGATTAATTCAACGTATATATAGTATTAAAGGGGGACAACTGCTAATGAAAAACCTTCTTCACCTTATTTGAATATTTTCCTTATTTTCTTGTATCTGATTGGTGAAATGTCTGTGCAAAACCAATCAAAACACTCGACATAGCTATTATGAATAATGCAAAGATATAAGGTGTATATTAAAACATAGTATTTCCCGTCTGGGCTTTATTATTAGAAACAGCACAAGTAAACAGAGGAGACGAGCCAGCCAAAGCACCTACGAATCAAAGCTATGTGGCGTATTTATCGTACATGTGGTGCAGTTTGCTTGTACGTTCTGTGTTTATTAATTCACTGCGAGTGCCTCAGTCCAACTGAATATGATAAACAGAGACAAAGCGTGATAAAAGCGGAACAATCGAGGCGGTTCGGATCCTCTAATGTATTGAACGAAGGAGAGAGGAAACTTAGCCAGATACTGGTTCAAGCAAAGCAGAGAGAATACAACTCTTCGAGGGTTAATGGAACCATTTTCCCACCTTCAGTCAGCTTTTTCAAGACAAAGAAGCTCATCGAGAAGAGCCAGGTGTTTAAGATTATACAGCGAATGCCTAAAGGTAGGTTTATTTATTTATTATTATTAATTTTTTTTATTAGAATGACATTTCAGCAGATATGCCACATGTCATGTCCCCGGTTAATTTTGTATGTCAGTAATTGATTTATAGCAGAGACCATACGGTATATGGTCTCTTTTTATAGCTATTTCTGCATGATCATGATAATTAAATGCTGACACTGCACGATCAAGACGGATTATTTACAGAGATACGTTCTATTTTCATATCACCTTGGAAGTATGTTTAACACAATAATTCATAAGTATCAGTAGGTTGAATTATATAAGAGGTTTAGAGATTTGCAACAGTTCATGTGTTAAATCCCTCACGCCCTATGATATATACGCGGGATGTATTTAATCAGAATCATTTATATCGCACTCAACCAGTTAATTTGGATATGAGCATATATGCCCAACTAGTTCCTGTATGTTGCATTGACTATGCCCCGTTGTCAGAGGCTAGATATTGTGTGACATTTTAATAATAATGCCTCGAGGTCAGGTTAAAGTTCAGGCTATTTGTCCATTTTAATTCCACACCTTGTGTTATGGGTCAAGCACCTTATGCTTAACAACGATATGCTATGACAGTAGATATGTCCTGTGACCCGAGAGCGCACGTGATACAGCTTGATGATGTATACACAGGGGCTTCACATGTCACGAGAATATATTTACCCTACCCCCAACTTTGCTAGGGATATGATTTGTCTTTCCTTGATACGAAAACAAACATTGACATCCTCGTGTTTTGTTCGCACATGTCTGTCGTATTTCTGGTGTCCCCTTTATCATTTTGTTATGAATATAATCTTGAAACCATTTTCTAGTATCGAAAAAGTGTCTAAAATTTCATGAAAAGAATTCAGGATGGAAGGAAAGAAACTTCCTTGTTATGGGAGTGTTTTTGTATTATAATATAGAGGTTGGTCGGGTTGTTGTTTAACACCACACTCAGCAATATTCCAGCTATTTAGTGGTAAAATATGACTGAATGACTGACTGAGTTTAGTTTTACGCCGCTTTTAGGAATATTCTAGCAATATCACGGCTGGGGACACCAGAAATCGGCTTCACACATTGTACCCATGTGGGGAATCGAACCTGGACCTTCGGCGTGAGGTAAAATATGAAGGGTCCACGGCGGATATTACAGCTGAATCTATAATTGAGCTGTAATATCCCCCCCAACCTCACCCCCTCCACCCACACAGATAGACACCCCCACGCGCGCGCGCACCGACCCCATCAAATTATAAAATCACTGGTTACGTAACTTTGAAAATTGCACATGTTCATCCTTGTATTCTGTGTCAGCTGGCATACAGCATGACCTCGTCACCCCTGTCTCCCTGACAAAGTTAAGTTTGCTATAGCCCTATACCCACACCAACGACTTCCTGCACATGTCGTTGTCTCCAGCACGTTGTGATCAGACAATCAGGTTACAAGGACAGCAAGTTGGTCTATTTTAAAAATCACAGATATCTGAACGCGATACCCGCATTTATGTCTGTTTGTGACAGTTTGTATGTACCATGTAACTGTGCTGCGTTCGTTAATCAGCATTCTTTCTAATCTGGCGTATTACTTCCTCGTAGCCATGGTAACTGTATAGGTCACGGTTTTGGGGTACTCAGACGACTGCCTTTATCGATGTTACATGTGATCTTTTCTCTTGGCGATTTGAAGCTTGCTGAAAATATTAACACAAGGAAATATTTCTCGGGTTTCGGATCGACTATTTCAATCCCGTGCGTTAGTTTTCAAATATACGCCATGAATTGAGTGAGTGAAATGGGTTTTACGCCGCTTTTAGCAATATTCCAGCAATACCACAGCGGGGGACACCAGAGATGGGCTTCACACATTGTACCCATGTGGGGAATCGAACCCGGGCCTTCGACGTGACGAGCGAACGCTCTCACCACTAGGCTACCCCCCCGACATATCTTCAGTCTGTCTTTACCTATGTTTTGTTAGCATAAAAAAAGGCCCTACCCCCATCACATTTAAGAAAAAGGCGTCCGCGAAACATCTATTTTTAATGGAGAATTATTTATATTTCGAAATATAAATACAGCTGCAAAAAACGAATTTGTAAGCAAGTTCTTATGATATTGTCAAATGTACGAAATCGATATGTTATGGACATAAATACGATACGTTTATCTATACTTAAATATAAACTAATATATGTATAATCAATGAATACATCGCTAAGGATGTTAATTATGTAACTGAGGGTATAGCTGAAATGAATCGATTGTACAGCTGGAGGCTGTAACACATGGTACAGAGAAGAATACGCGATGTTAGTCAACGATGTCGGTCATATCGTCACCCGTGGATATGTATGGTCGTCATTTGACGATCGGCAATGCATCACGAATCTTGTAAATGTGGATGATATTTCGAAAGTGTATAACCAACACTATTCAGTGAAACGTTGGTGTCTATGCGATAATTCCAGCGTTAGTATTGATGGGTGGACTAAAACGCGAATATTGACTGAGCGAGTTTAGTTTTACGCCGCATTGAGCATCATTTCGACAGTTTCTTGCGAGACCAGAATTGGTCTTCACAAATTGTGCACACGAAGGAAAACGACCTCGAACCGACAACGTGAGAGAGTGAGTATGGTGTTACGCCGCTCCTAGCAATATCCCAGCAATATCACGGCGGGGGACACCAGAAATGGGCTTCTCACATTGTACCCATGTGGGGAATCGATCCCGGGTCTTCGGCGCCCCGCCTATACAAGGTGACGATTGGCCGCTCTGAGCACTGGGCTGACCCACAGCCTCCGATAATGATTAAGCGTGTTGATCAGTAATTATTTAAGAGCATGAGAAACTGAGTATTGTTTGAAGCCGCAGTCATGGCTGTGAATTTACCGGACTCCTTCAACAAAGATTGGTGCTGGGATTCCGAGGCCCGCCTACACTACACTCAGTGGCTTGAAAAAGACGCTTTTGTAAGTTAGTGTACTTTTAATCTGCCAGTGCGATTCATAATTACTTTATGGTGTATAATGATTGTTACCCCGACTTTTAAAACCGGGAAAAAATACCTACACACCTGAAAACTGTATTTGACAAAAAACGTTACAAACGTTATCAACACTTGGGTTGAAAACGGTTTCCGAAAAACTGCAAACACAAATCTGCCAATTTTTAGTGTCGACAGTAACTGTTGTGATGTTGCTTGATCGTTGCTAAAAGCAGCGTGAGGCCATACTCACGCACGTACGTATTCGAACCCGGACCTGCCGCTTGACGAAACAACACTTACGCCACTGGGCCACCCCACCGCCACTGAAAACACAAGTGTGATACCCATATCAAATACATCCCCAAATTGTTGTTATTTTCATTTTTTTGATAATCACCAAACATGGTTGTTATTTTTACGGTAGATACATTGGAACATAAGGCCATTTACATCCAGCTGACTGGCACTGAAAATCAGTCCTCGGTTGAGTTACAAAATGAAGCCGTAATATGATGGAAAAATGATAACCTTTAACCCTGTAAAACGAACACGCTCGTACCAATATTGTTGAAGAACTTCTTTGTTAAAGTGAGAACTTATGAAAGCAGTTGTTCATCAATATATTGTTATCCTTTCTTTTGCTCAGACTTCTAAATGCCCCTCAAAGAAGTAAACTCAAGTCCTACTTTTGAGTTCGTTATTATGTGAGTGAGTTTAGTTTTACGCGCACCCAGCGTATTCCAGATATATATGTGGCGGCGATCTGTAAATAATCGAGTCTGGACCAGACAGTCCAGTGATCAAAAGCATGAGCATGGATCTACGCAATTGGGATACGATGACATGTGTCAAAAAAGTCAGTGAGCCTGACCAGCCGCTCTTACGACAAGCATGGGTTACTGAAGATCAATTCTAACCCGGATCTTCACGGATCCGTTAGTATGTAGTATACTGTATAAATGCCACGTGCACTTGTCGGGGTCTGGGCTGTCGATCTGAATGTCACGACAAAGTGATTATTAAGTACAGCCGTATCTTATACACCTGGTTATTTAGCAGCATTATTAATGCACTTTGTCGCCTTCGTGATGTAGTCACACATGCAGAGAGAGAGGCGGGAGCATGAGGTTTGAAGCCCTTGTCGCATCATACGTACCAGAAGATATTTTAAGATGTTTTTGCCCTGTCTGACACTCGGCACCTACAAGACCTGGTACTGAGTGAGTGAGTGAGTGAGTGAGTTCTACGCCGCTTTTAGCAATGTTCCAGCCATATCACGGCGGGGGACACCAGAAATAGGCTTCACAAATTGTACCCATGTGAGGAATCGAACCCGGGCCTTCATCATGACGAGCGAACGCTTTAACCATTAGGCTACCCCACCGCCCCCGAAGTTAGGATAGGTTTTGTTCGTTTGCTTTGTTAATTGTAACACCGCTCTCAGCCTCATTTCAGCTATATGACGACGGTCTGTAAATAATCGAATCTGGACCAGACAATCCAGTGATCAACAGCACGAGCATCGATCTACGCAATTGGGAACCGATGACATGTGTTAACCAAGTCAGTGAGTCTGACCACCCGATCCCGTTAGTCGCCTTTTACATACAGCACGGTTGCTAAGGGCAAATTCTAACCCGGACGCACACATGCACACGCACGTACACACGCATACACACACGACGTTGTAACTGCAATCATCTGAAACTGAATTTTAAACGTCATTTCACCTCACCCACAGTACAAGAGACTATATTGCATTTCTTTCAGGCAGGAATATATATGATAATTAGAGTAACATTAAAATTGAGGAAGAAAGATATAATTATGTACAAAGGTTTTCTTTTACTCTGAAATTGTTTCCTTGAGGGAATATATGTTAAATCTTCCTCAATATGTTTCCTTAGCTTTTGTCACACGACCCCCATAAATCCGGAAGCGGAAAGTATTGATGATACCAAACATATCTTCAATCCTATGGTGGCTGATTAAGGCCATCGCTTTCTCGCCTTAAAATTCGGAGGCGAAAAAACGAGGAAGTGATATCATTAGACGAGAAAGCGATAACACGAGACGAGAAGGCGATAGCACGAGACGAGAAAGCGATAGCGCGAGACGAGAAAGCGATAACGAGAGACGAGAAATCAATTTTAAGGCGAGAAAGTGATGGCCCTTATCGGCCACCATAATATCCGGGTTAAATTTGATTTTCAGTAGCGCATGCTTGTTTATTCCTGCGGAGATCCGAACTAGAATTTCATCTTCAGCAAGGGTCCCGATCCACAAATCGTTCGTTACGTTACAACCTGTCGTAGCGTTATAGTTCATCATAGGCTTACGAATGACTGTAGCGCTACGAGCGATTTGCGGATAGCGACCCGGGGTTCCGATCCACAAAGGTTTCGTAACGTTACGACCTGTCGTAACCGTATAGTTTATCATTGGGTTACGAATGCTGTAGCCTACGAACGCTTTGTGGATAGCGACCCGGGGTTCCGATCCACAAAGGTTTCGTAACGTTACGACCTGTCGTAACCCTATAGTTTATCATTGGCTTACGAATGCTGTAGCGCTACGAACGATTTGTGGATCGCAACCCAGGCTTGTCTCGCTTCGCAAGGATTCAAATTAGAATAATTATTGATCTTCAGCGACCTACGCATGTCTATTCCCAGAATTTGGATCCAAATTAGAATCGTTCTCCAGCAACCCATGCTTATCTCACCCCTGAAAATCTTGGATGGAATTGCTCCCTGGGTGGGAATTTATCTTTAGCAATCCACGTTTATCGTGGATCTTCTGGTAATGCTTTGTGACACGGTTCATACATGTCATCATTCCAAATGTTTTAGATCGATCTGGTCCAGATTGGATTATTTACAAAGCCAGAACATTGCTGAGTGCGGTGTTAAATAAACAAACATACAAACAAACAAAGTATTCACCAAATTACTATTTAGATTATTAATTGAAAAAAGACTGAAAGAAACGAACTTGTGTTTTAATCAGGCTATTGTTCTGTGATCTGTGCTGAACAATACGAGGACACAACGATGGCAAGGAATATTTTACAAATAAAACCAGCTACGTCAAGAAATTAGATACTAATGCTGTATATTCAACATTCTTTTTGTCGGTGACACTTTCAATTTCACGAAGGTAAGATAAACTAGTTCCACCTGTCCTGGTATCCATGGCAACGGCACACCATGACAGATGTCCGTGATTACAGCTAGAACCC
The DNA here is from genome assembly GCA_008038995.1 of Haliotis laevigata. Taxonomy (NCBI): domain Eukaryota; kingdom Metazoa; phylum Mollusca; class Gastropoda; order Lepetellida; family Haliotidae; genus Haliotis; species Haliotis laevigata. Next base: position 41,554 of record VKKT01006121.1, on the reverse strand, counting down.
TGACGATAACGTTCCGCAGGGTAGACAATGGAACAGCTGTTCTGGGATGCTGGTTACGTCGATCAATCCGTAATTAGTTTACACATTTAATTACGCACTATTACGTATTCATAGATTAATACGCACCAATTGATTAATATATACGTAAATGCAGTTTAAACTAAATAATTAAAAATCGAAAAAAAACATTCGTTCACGTAACGAAAGCATATCTGTCACGCCAAACCTGGTGTTATTTAACTACTTTCCGGTAGTGCACTGAAGTTTTGGGGTTAAGTGAGTTTTTAGCAATATTCCTGCAATGTCACAGTAGGGGACATCAGAAACGGGCTACACACATTGTGCCCACGAACCCGGTTCTTTGGCGGGACGAGCGAACGCTCTAACCAATGGAATACCCCACTGCCTCTTGGGTTAGAACACTTCCGAGACTATTATTATAGCGGTGAATAGTAGTGGTGGTCCAATTGATTGAAATAATCGAAGATTGGTCGTAATGACTAAACGACTAAGCAATCGATCACATTTTGTCATAATCGAACACAAACAATTTTGGAACACTTGTTTGCATT
>VKKT01006114.1:35121-48053 GCA_008038995.1 Haliotis laevigata | reverse complement strand
GTGATGTTGCTGGAATATTGCTAAAAGCGGCGTAAAACCAAACTCAGTCAGTCAGTCAACCAGGTCAGCGAGCCTGACCACCCGATCCCGTAAGTCGCCTCTTACGACAAGCACGGGTTACTGAAGACCAATTCTAACCCGGATCATCACGGGTGATGAAGTATATGACAATATTAATCGTATTCATAACTGGGGAGTAACCATGGATGTCCTATTTTTGTATTCGTAGATTGATCAACCTACTGAGGGACTGAACGATAAAATCATGACGAGGGTATGTAACATGGTAGCTTGTGGGTATTAATAATGCATTCTACCATGACATTTAAGTATGCTCGTTTTTGATTGGCTGTTACTTAAAAATTAGAAGTGAAAATTTTCAGTAACCACTTCTGAGAGCCGGTTCATGTCGCGTAGGAATATTTTGCGCTCATTAACCCTTACAAAGGTAAACAACACTGCGCACGGGTAATGAGTGCATATTTAAAACGCGTTTTATTCATGGTGCATATGTCATGGTAGAATGGAGATAATCCTATTGTGTTTAGAACGTGAGGTTTTAATAAAACATTTAGCAGCGTTCAACCAACTATAATCACTTCCAAAAAGTAAACACAATAGGATTATCTCCTAATTTGACTGTTCATGACTGTCGGTTCAGACGAGTATGGACACAACAACCAGTAGTGTGTGTCTACCAATTTTGCCACATGGGACACCGTAACTTTTGAAGAAAAAGAGTATTTGGCCGACATGGCCACCAGGAAAAAGGCGACAGTTCACATGTATATTCTCGTGTTATGGGTTTCCGGACACTCCAGAACATCCGCTGTTGTCTCGATTATCACATGAACAACTGTAAAACATGTCTCTGATTAATAAAAGATAACAAAAGCCATCATTCTAGAGTTCTGCTGACGCAACACCCCTCGTTACAGGACAAGTAAGTACCGTCAGAAAACGTATGATTATATACATAAATATATACATATATATGAATATAAACATGAATATATATATATATATATATATATATATTGTGTGTGTTTGTGTGTGTGTGTGTATATATATATATATATAAACAAGTGATTTCTGCAGGTGTATAAGCAATAAATATATATCAAATATGAGTCCAGATATTTCTTCGTGTCAAATCTCCTTTATATCTGCACAAGATCTTTCGCCGTTCAACGGCTATTCAGGTGTACAATGAAAAACATTTTCATGTTTCTTTCAAAAAAATGTTTCCATTGTACACCTGAAGAGCCGTTGGACGGCGAAAGATTTTGTGCAGATATAAAGGAGATTTGACCAGAAGAAATATCTGGACTCATATTTTATATGATCAATCCATTTCCAATATATCTTGCAATACCGAGGGGTAACACTTCTAACATACTAACCATATCAACTTCGCTCTTATTGTAAATAGACATATAAAGAGAACTAGCATGTAGGGGTGAGTATTTGGGTTTGTTTGTAAACAGAGACGGGGGCCTTAAAATAATCCAGTCTGGGCCAATGATATATGTTGTTACATATTGTTTTCATTATTTACCTTCACAGGTCATATTTGCGACATCCCAAGCGCCAGTCTCGAGACACGTGATCTGGTCCGATCCCGACGTATGAGCATAACCGTCATGGCAGGAGTAGTTGACGGTCTGACCCAGCCATGTGGCGTTGACGTACATGTCTGCGTGGTCTACTGGCGAGGGATCGCCACAGTCGACTGATGAATACATTGAAGGAAATGAAGACAAGAAAAAACAGGCTTCAGTCATGGAACATAATGAGATGGTGATGAGACTCGCCTACACCCCCTTGATCAAGATACTGAGACAAATTATGGTGAGGTTTATTGTAAGTTATTCATAATAACAATATATATGTGGTTTTCCTCAAGATGTTCAATGTTTGTATACATAAAACTAAGTAGATTAAAGGAACCAGCTGTAGATTGAAGAAGAAAATGCAATGGTATTGCGAGTAAGCAATAACACTACAATGGAACATTTCTGGGATGATGATAATGAGTGAGTGAGTGAGTGAGTGAGTTTAGTTTTACGCCGTACTCAGCAATATTACAGCTATATGGCGGCGGTCTGCAAATAATCGAGTCTGGACTAGACAATCCAGTGATTAAACAGCATGAGCATCGATCTGCGCAATTGCGTAGTAAAACTTAACTCACTCAATCACTCATTGAGCACCCGATCCTCTTTCAATCAGCATTGGTGGTTGGGGAACAGTTCTAAATCCGAGTCTCTGATACACGAGACATTCATATATCATTGACTAATTCATAATTGTTTTCATAATTTACCTTCACATGTCATATCTGCGACATCCCAAAAGCCAGTCTCAAGACACGTGACCTGGTCGGACCCTGACGTATTCACATAACCCTCATGACAGGAGTAATTGACGGTCTGACCCAGCCATGTGGCGTTGACGTACATGTCTGCGTGGTCTATTGGCGAGGGATCGCCACAATCGACTGATGAATACATTGAAGGAGCAGGCTCTTTATCATGACACATAATATCAAATGGTGATACACGTCTTATGAGACTCGCCTAAACGCCCTTTATTTACAGATATACTGACGTGGCTACTACATATCTTTATGTTGAAGTAGGTTCCTACAGTTCCATACAAAACAATCTACATTGATCATTTGAAAACCGTTTTGAAAGCCCTGTCTAAAAACCCGATCACTCACCATTTAACGGATTTCAAATGATTTCTAAATTCTGATATGTGTATTTGAAACGGGGCTTTTTAACTGACCAATGAAAATGCTTTCTTGATCTCAAATCTGCGACATGCTTAAAAGGCGAATTGTATAATGATACAAGAATAAAACAACCCACAAAAATCGAACAACAACTTCATAGTCTGTTAGTGGAATCCGCAAAACAGAGTCAACCTTATTGCTTTCTATCGAAACATAAGAAGGAAATAACATTTCAAGTTATCGTGTGACCGTGTGTGCATGAATCTCAAAATTGCTGGTCCGGGAACCGATGTCACGTCATGCCACAAAAACAGCTATTGTTGCCATCACACGAATTTGTGGCTCACAAGGAGCGGATCTCCCCCAAACTGATAAAAATATATGTCACTGTCTCTAGCTATCTCTCTCCAGTCACGGGCATCAGTACAATACTGCTATTACGACTAGTCAATCATTGAGCATCACCTTCGCCTTCAAGCCAGGTTCCCTCCCACCCTCTTCCCTTAACATCTCTACAAGACATTCTTCAGAAGTTACTCTTTGTCCTCACGCAAACACCTGCCAATCCATATCACATGTAACTTCTTCGAGGCTATGTACCTTCACAATGTATCATTAGTTCCTCCCATGCCCCTGTTTCTTTGCAGCTGATGACGGCTGATCCCGATAGGTGTGAATACTCAGGATTACACGTGTACTCAACAGTCTCGTTGACGAATCCAGTGGTATTTGAAACCTCGGTCCTGTTATTTTTTGGCGGGTCACCACAGTAAACTGCAAGATGCAAATCAATTTAAGATGTAATGGTAACAAGTATAGACGATAACAGTCTTAGTCAGTCATATACGACTCGAAGGTTCATGAAAAGACAGCTACCACAAGTAACCTTCGAAAAGAACCCATGGCACCACTCTTCTGGATAAGTACCTCTTATCTTCTTACTTTCATTCGTGCTACATCAGAAAGTTCCGAGAATGTTTGCCCCCTTTCACGCAGTTCACAAGTTGAAAAGAATAAATCAAGGGCAATAATTCGATAAAGAATATTTTCAGATACCAATTTTCTTGCATATTTAGATCGTGGTCAATGCATCGGAATTTCTACAGGGATTGGCATAAAACACATCAGGAATTTGGACAAGAAGTTTAAACTTTAATAATTGAAATCGTAAGTGCTCATTTCCCCTCCACTGACTTTCCCCAACCCATCCTCAACCAGGGCACACTGAAACAACCTCAATTGTTTCATCTTTACATCTGTACATTAGGATACAGAGTAACAAACTAATTTGCACTGATGTGTCTTTCAGAGTGCTCACTTTATCCCCAGTAATTTTCCAGCAGCTTTTGTCTTGGCAGACTGTCCTTTTACCATCATCAGTTTTTTCTTTACATAAATTCCATATTCAGTCACACTAATATTAAATTGTTTAGATCATTTGCAACCTCTTTTCATATAGATGTCAGGGCGGTGGGGTAGCCTAGTGGTTAAAGCGTTCGCTCGTCACGCCGTAGGCCCGGGTTCGATTCCCCATATGGGTACAACTTGTGAAGCCCATTTCTGGTGTCCCCCGCCGTGATATTGCTGGAATATTGCTAAAAACGTCGTAAAAAATTACTCAGCCAGTCATATAGATGTCGCCGGACGTATTTCCCAATTCATTGCGTATCTCTTGTTTCATTTCTCTCTGCTCATTTGCGAGCGCTTCTTCTCTCACTCTTACGCTGGTTGTAATATTAGTAGTATCTCGTGCATTTCCTGTTCTGTGACGTAGGCATCTTCAAATTTGCCACTTCATGTCTCGTCACGGCCGAGTTGTTATACCCTATCTTGTACTGATGTCTTCTAATGTTTTACAGGTATGTACTTTTCACAAATACTTTCTTCGCTAAGAAACGTAAATCATAAAGGTTCGCAATATCTTGATATATCTAATATATATCTACAGATTAAACATCTTTTTAACCACTGCGCCTCAGTCCAATTAATCTGTGGCCAGGACCCGCGACATAGAAATGCTGGTTTGCTACATTTTAAAGAAAACACGCAAAATTATTAATGATTGATACAAAAAGTACGTTTCTGTCAATAAAGTTCCAGTTATATACAATTTGTGTTTCAAAATGACAATTAATAAGGAATGCCTTTGCATTTTCAGAGCATTTCATGCAGACATTTGTAAAGTGGAAGCCGAACAGGCGATAGGATAGGGGAACATTAACAACAAAACAAAGGTATGCAAGTTGTGTGCTCAAAGTAAAGCCCCAACAAAGGTTCATGGTCCCCTATGAAGATACAACCACAACGTACCTTTACAAACTAAATCAGGAACCTCCCACAGACCCGAAGAGAGACATGTGAAGTTACTTGAACCGGAAGCGCGCTCGTACCCTGTTACACATGCATATGTGGCTTTTCCGTTCCGAAGACTAGAGGATATGGACACGGTAGCGTTGTCAACTTCAGGGGGAGACCCACAGTCCACTGTGGGGAAAAAGAAGAAAATTTGAATACTTACATCTTATACAGTATATGACTTTTCAGGCGACACTCAGTAGCATTTTTGATGCCTTCAAGTCAGGCATTGAGAAGTGTCTTAACCAGTTTGGAACGAGAGAGAGAGAGAGGAAGAGAAAGAGAGAGAGAGATGAAAGCTGTAAGGACTCGTCTTGGAGGTTCAATATTTTGGTTTCTCCACAAGTCAAATATCTGTGTTGTACATGTACAGGTAGTCTCCATGGTACAGAGTTCATTAAAAAACTATTCCAGCCACGTTTCATTCTCAGCTGTAGGATTCCTTTTTTGGATAAGGTTTTAACCTTAAATTCCCGAAACTATTATTTATGCAGGCTCCCTAAGTCTATCCAGTTTCTCATGGTCTCAGATCCCTGTCTATCCCTCCTGAGTCAACCCTCATACCGCATTCATCATCGTGTCATACTTTTCCTGCGTACTAGTCCTGCCCAAGTTATATAATATCTCGTGGAAAAAAATATGAAAATATTAGGACTCATCTATCTTTCTCTGCACCATAAATTGCTAGACATTGTAATTTTTGAAACATATTGCTGATTAATATCCTATTCGATCCGTTTTGATCTTAAACACTGTCATTACTCCTGAAAGAATGCTGAAATAGACTAGGTATTTAGGGTGAGTTGGGTGATGCTGGAATAGATTAACCTTAACACAAATAGCATACCGTTGACTTGACATGGGTGATCTGAAAAATACCTGTGGAGAGGCGACTAATCAATGGTAGGTCCTCCCTTTACCTCCCTTAATTACCAAAGAACACTTGCGTCCAAAGCAGGGTCAATGATATGGTTTCTTCATCTCACCATCTACATTGTAAGAGGGGAACTAATAACACCATCCATGCTGCTGACAGTTCAATACTATAGACATATTGGATTAAAATGGTGCTGTATTACCACAACAGAACAGTAACTTTAATCGTCACTCATACTGGCGATGCTGTTGGGACCCTTTCAGTGATTGTCTTTTAACTGTTTCATCATAGGACATACCACACTCTAGAACACCAGCCGTCCATATTGTACCAGACTCGGTGAAATTGTAGCATAGGATGGATGTATTGAACGTCTTCCCCGTAACGCAGAAATCTTCAACAGCGAAGTTTCCCTCATAAGATGTAGGGTTGTAAGCTTGATAGCTGGTACCACTGATGGTACCGTCAGATGCGAACAGATCGTTCCACACAAGGCATTCGGTGGACAGTAGGAGATCATTAACAGTCTGGTCAGCGTCCACGAACCAGCGACCTCGTGTGACATCAGAGGATGTAGCTGTGGAGGATTGATTAAATGTGAGACTCTATTGGTATTTAACATTACTGATGATAATGTTTAAGAGTTATATTTGTATGACGTTTGAGAGAGATAGACATAAAAATAGATATACGCACACATATGAGTGAGTGAGTTAATATTTATCGTCACATCGGCATTATGTCTGCCATATCGTGAAGAGAACAAATTATAATTACGCACACATATAAATACAAATGGATATATACGTTACAGTATATATAGCAAGATATATGCTACTGGTGTGAAGAAAATGTGCATTGTTTGATTTCCCATTTTTAATGCAAAAAGCTAAAATAACATGATTTGTGGTGTTTTCCAATATTAAAATCTGTATGATTTGACGCCAGCCATCGTGACACAGCGTGTGAAGAGACGAGGTGTCAAAAGAAAATTCACAGATTCAGTATCGTGTTTGTCTACCATTGGGGTTGACAACGGCGACGCATAGACGGCACTAAGCGATTGCAGAAAGCTTGGGAAATGTTGTTCCACATCTGAACCAACGCCTGTCCCAATTCAACTAAGGTCAATGGCTGATTCATCCATTTCATTCCAAGCGTGCTATAGAGGGCAGGTCCGGAGGAACAGCTGGCCACGGGAGTACCGGAATGTTCTGCCCCCTAAGGAAATCTGACACAACACGAGCGACCTGTGGACGGGCATTATCTTGCTGAAGGGTGAAGCTGAAGCGTCTCTGTCCCAGAATAAACGTCTTTGCATGAGGCCTTTTGATCTCATCCCCGTATCACAGACCTGTCAGATTGCCATTGACAATGACAAGTTGTGTCCGACCTTGAAATGTGATGACCCCCCCGCCCCCCCGTACCATAGCGCCCGCGCCACCAAACAGTCAACGTTGAACATCGCACGCGTCAGCATACCGTTCACTTCGCTGTCTGCACAACCTTGCCCTGCCATCTGAACTGTTTAGATTAAATTTCGACTCGTCAGAGAACAAAACACCATCCCAATCTTGTCCCCTGTACTGTAGATGCTGTCTGCACCAGTCAGGACGTGCGCGTCGGTGACGTTGGAGCAAAATTGGACGTACTGCAGGCCGTTGGGGCTGGATGTTGTGCTCCCTCAGTCGGTTCCGTACAGTCCTGGAACTGATTGGATGTAAGCCAGGAATGGTCCGGGCAGTCAAACAGGCAGTCTGGAATCTATTCCTTAGATGGGTCAGTCGAATGTGGTTGTCCTGCTGACGTCACGTCATGCGCGCGTGGATGGCCGGTCCGAGGCAAATCCCCCGTGTTCCCATTATATTGAAAACGTCTCCATAGAGATGAGTGAGTGTTTCGATGGAGACCAAAATATCTGGCCATTTCATTTTGGTCCATTCCAGTCTCCAGCATACCCACTACGCGTAATCCATGGCATGACGTACGGGCAATTTAGGTTGAAATTAACATATTTTCCACAACATTCAGAGGCTGGAGAATAATCAACTGTTCTTCAGTTTTCAATATTATCAGGTGTGTGAACTTCAGGTGTCAAAAAGCATGCAAAACGTGAGTAAGTTCATTGTACACAAAGTGCACGTGCGATACGTGACATCAAATTTAATGGAAAGTGCTTTCCTACATGTTTATTTAGGGTTATTTTATAACTTGTAAAAGAACTATGCAAATTTATGTTATGCACAACTATTTTCTCCAGTCAATTAGTACAACAATCAACTAGTAAATACCTTATCTATGAGGTATAACAATCACTTCACATTCACATAACATTTCACCGTGTATGATTTTTACTGGTAAAAGGTATATCTGTAAATGACCTATGAGTACACACACACACACACACACACACACTCTTCGTGTGTGTGTGTGTGTGAGAGAGAGAGAGAGAGAGAGACACTCTTCACTGAACTTAGACTGAGAACTTACGGCACATTTTGGGGATGTCACAAAGGCCGTACTGACTTCCGTCCGTAGACGTGTAGCACCAAGGGCGACTCTGGGACAATATCGGGTTCCGACAGTATGTGGTTGTTCTACCATTGCTGATATGACTTGTCTTCTTAAAGTAGGTGGCATCACTCCAGTTAATACAGTCTTCACCTGAAGACGTTTTCTGCATTGACCCCCTGTATGTTGAGCCCTTACCATCCAGCAAACAAACATAATCTGAAAATATGATATATGTCAGATGCCATAATGTGTAGACCTTTGATATGCTTGATATCTAAATCAAAATCTTGCAAAGACAAGCTATAGGACATTAGGCAGTGGTTTTTGTTCTCCATAGTAGATAGTAGCAAAGGATATTTCAAGTGCTTAGAGCTAAACTGGAATAATGTCTCTGATGTTGCCAAGGTTTCTTTAGCTATATCCAACAGGTTGCTCAGCCTTGTGTGTCCTCTTGTAACAGGACGGCTACAGGTCCAATGTTACTCCTGCCAGTTTAAAGTTTGTGGGTTATTTTCAAAAACATTGCTTTGAGAAGAAGATAATTCGTAAACATGGCTTTGGTTTTCTCGAAAGCAGCCTGACAAAACAAACAGCCAAAACTATTTCAGCCTTTAACCCAGAGAAAGAATATGAAAGGTCAGTACTTTTCATATTACGGAACTTGTAACTTTGATCATCTTGGCCTAAACCCGTGACATGACCCTTACAATGAGTTTCTGACTTTGCCAAATTCACGTTTCATCAGTCGTATCTGACTTCAGCGAGTCTCCCAAAGAGTGAGTGAATGAGGTAAGCTTTAAAGTCAAACCGGCAATATTTCAGCCATAGCGCGACTACCGTCTCCCAAAGAAAGCACTGGTGGTCTTCCAAGCTCAAAATCCATGGAATGAATGATGTCATCATCAATATAGGCTCCAATACTCAAACAACTAAACAAAAGCTGCAATGTCATGTGTAAGCTGCGTCCTTATCAAAAGAGTAATTACGTTGTGTCAGTCAAAGGAAAAATAGTGGCAGTGATCTTTACATGAACTTCTAAGCGTTATAAACTTGAATAGGTTCCCAAATCAGATACAGTGACAGAATACAATAGAATGGAACCTGTCCATGCGAAGTTCGTACCAAGCATTATTGAAATGAAAACACACGTTCATCAACATACACTTGGCTTTTCCATTGAAAGTTGAAGAAAGATTCGTAAAATTCAGGATAGATTCATGACTTTGCTTTACATTTACTTGCATACATGGCAGATTCTGTTTTCCGGTTATGTATGCTTAACCTTAATACTTGCAATAAAGACCTTTGCAGCGTGAGGTTTTGTTGACCCAGCGTTATGCAGCATCTCACTTTCAGCCAAGAACAAAACACAGACGGGAGATTTCCTTTACAGTTACGTAGTTGGTCATATTTCTACCCTACTTCTTGGCCTACATTGGTTTCCTCTGCACAAAAGGATCTCTGAGTTCTGGAGTTGTGCGCATAAAGCATGAATTACAGGTCACAGGTGGCGTAATGTTCGTTAGAAATGGACTATTAAAATACTCACCACAGACTCTGATGGGGCAATACTGCCACTCAACTGCCGGGTCGTTGGTATAGCACCAGGGCCTGGATTTTAGGCCAGGGTTCCTGCAGTAGTTCTCAGCGTCCTCAAGTTTATCATCGGGGAAATATGATATGTTCGTGTGAACATGAGCATGCGGGCTCTGGGAATCCCATCTTTGACAAGGGATGCCTGTTACGGTCACGTTTGTTTGTCCTTTATAATCTCTCACTGTCCAAGAGTTGCGTGCACACTCAAGAGCTGGAAAGATCCGAAATCAACTTAGTTTAATCTCTGGCTTACTAAATTTGGATGGCCTGATTCTCGAAAGATATGTCTTAATTTCACTTTACATTGTAGTGGTATACTAGACTCAGTTGTCTACAGGATGTAAGGAGTCACATTATGCTGAGTGAAAACAAAACAATCTAATTCCCTGCAATAATTTAAACAGCAGTTTTTAGATTAATTATAGAACAGGGCCATGTTTCATAAAGCTCTCTACCGACACTATCATATGTCTTGGATCAAACTGTTATGTTCAGTGACTTTCACCGACCCACTTCACTTTACAGTTTCGAACATATGGTTTCCGACATTACGCTATGGGTTGTTTATGACGCTAATGATCACTTTCTGTCATGAAGTTCCTGAAATGGTGTTAAACTGGCGTGGAAGTGAAACTGGAAATATGATCTGAAATTCTAATCTACAGTTTAAGCTTTTAGCCATGTTAGAGGGGCGCAACTCCCAGAACAGAAATAGGAGCTTCTGGGGTTGTAACTTTCCCACAATGGAGACGTTCAAAGGTGGACTCTAAAGGGCCGTTTGTGTTGTTGCCACATTATAAAATTAATCACAAAAAGATTTCAATCATGTATTTGTGAACAATGGAGGTGCTTCCAAAAAATGTCAAAGTTCAATGGGATAATAATATACTTTTATTCATTTGGTAATAATAATTTTAATATAAAACTCATATCTATTCCTCTATTTTTCATTTGGTTGATCATAGTGATGCAATAGCCATAATTCTTAAAGTATAACAAAATATAACACATGACCATGATACATATGTTGTTATTTCCGCTTTGTTTGAGACATTCAATATACTTGTTCTGAAAGAGCCAACTCATGGAAAGGAAAGGGTGTGTTGTCGGAAACACACACACACATACACACACTCCCCAGTGGGGCTAAAGTTTGTCAAAGACATGTAAAGAAGCAGTTAATAATGTTTCATAATTGTCCATTTTCCTGTTGCCATAATATAAAAAACTGTTGCTAAATCTGGAGTTAGGGTAGAGTGGGGATTGGGGTACATTCATTTTTGGAACCTGTTAGTTTCAAAATCACAATAGTGAAATGGTCAACAAATTCGGAAACAAAAACCATTTTCATTTTGTTTTGCAAACCGATTGACACACTTACTGCACCAACATTCTGTGAAAAATAAACATACATATGAATTTGTTTAAAACAGATTACAAATGGCATGTGGCAAAGTAACTCAAGATAATGAATATTTTTTTCTGTATTATTATCTCACTGAGAGTCGACAAGCACGCCCAGAGTGAAAAAACAATAGATTGAACTTGATAAATCATTTCCGCATTATGTATTATAAAACAGAGGCTACATATTGATATGACCAATGCTGTCAATAACACCATTCATATGGATCAACATTTTCACTAAACCCACCATGTTACGAAGGAAGAAGACACGGGACATAATCGGGCTGCGATTGTGCGTAGCAAAACCCGGGAACCAGGCTTTATCCGTGTGGGAAATACGCAAATGTCGCAAAGCGCACGTACAATGTCCAATTCGTCATCATCATGAGAGTTAACAATGGGGTAGGTGGGTAGGTGGGTAGGTAGGTAGGTAGGTAGGTAGGTAGGGAGGGAGGGAGAACGGAAGTAGGTAGGTAGACACACATACCATCGGTGTACGGTCTCCCATAGACCATGATCTCACAAATGTTTAGCGTGGCAATGTTGTCGTAGTAGAAGTAAATGCTGACGTGTCTGCCTACAGGAGCTGGATAGCACCCGATCCATCTCGTGAACTGGTACGAGTACGTAGTGTAACCATAACGAGAATTACTGTTCGAGCTACAGAGCTGAACACGGTAGCCATCACGCCACACAGACATATCGATGCGGAGGGTCCTATGTGCTGATACATCTGGAAAATAAAAGATGGTATTTTGTGCATTCATACAAAGTTCATAATAATAATAATAATTTGTCCATTTATATAACGCCAAATTCCACACTAGGTATGCTCACAGTGCTAACAGTAAATAGTACAACACATTATTGGGAATAAAGTTTGTATTCTTGAAAAATATATTTCATAATGCCCCCTGATGGATACTTTACACGTGTAAAACGTACAATACGTGCTCTTTAATAAGCGGGGGAAGATGGAAGTTGGTTAATTTCAATGTACCCAGTGATTCACATATGGAAAACGCATACCCGTCATCTTGGTAACAGAGATCCCGTTTATATGTTTCATCTCCGCGATTCCAGCTCCTTTGTCGAACGCGTGACGCTCAGAATCAAAGCATTAAAATATAATGTCGTCAAGCATTCCAATCTGCGGTTTTGAATGTATGGATAATGAACAACATATTACCAGGGAGACTATATAAGGGGGAGTGGTCACTCCTCGGAAAGCCCCTAAGCGTATGCCTCGGCTCGTCACGTGACCAGTGTAGCCAATATGGCGGAAGCGTAGTTTTTAATATTGAGCCCGGTTTATTTTCAACACCTGATTACACACGTTGAGTGTTGTGACAATTAAAAACCTAGATGTAGAAGATGAATTACCTATTCTGTCACTTCATTTTAAGTCAAATAATTGTTATTAGTGTCAGTATTAGTACAGTA
>VKKT01006114.1:22481-32865 GCA_008038995.1 Haliotis laevigata | reverse complement strand
CGACAGACGGCACTGACTTTCAATTACCTGTACAAGTTATAGACACTGACCAAGTGCCATATGTTGAACAATAGCCTCTCCCGTGACCATACTTGACCGTGTAACCATCTATGCATTTGTATGTCACCTCATATTTATTATTTTGGTAGTACGTATTTGATGGCGGGCTGGTTACCACGGCGAACGGGCGTTCAGGTGGCTGACCACAATCAACTGAAATGTGAGACGGGTTAAATGTTACATATGTCTTAGCGGTTGTGTTTTGTAGTGCTATGTGCAGCCCATGCATCGTCTGTCGTCAAGCAGCTGATCCGGGACCCTTATTCTCGAACCGTTCGTAGCCTTAAGAATTCTTTGATCGTAGCCAATGTTTTGCGAATGGGCTTAAGAAGTTCGTAGGGCAACGAACGCTTCGAGAATAAGGGCCCAGGTTCAGCTGGATGCATTGCGAGGAAAAGAGGAAAATTTGTTTGTATGAGCTCTCCGCTCCGAAGTTACCCGTCCTCATATTGACGTGACAATTACATTACTTGTTTGATAACGGTGTCAGCATATACACTATATGACATAAAGCGAGGAAGGTATTGTCGACAGAGAGATGTAAACTCATGGGCAAAAGAAAGTATAGGTCATTTTGAAGATCAGTAAAACAGAAACCACATAAGATGTGGATTATGTAATAGATGTAGTTTGTAGTAAATTCATTTGCACTTTGCTGTGTGTACAAATCATTACCTGGTTGAAAGAACTAAAAGGTGACATTGACATTCAAACAGTCAGGGAGTAAATACCACAGTTACAATGATATTCCTTTCACTGACTGACTGAGTTTAGTTTTACGCCGCTTTTAGCAATATTCCAGCAATATCACGGCGGGGGACACCAGAAATGGGCTTAAGATATTCCTTTGACGAATTGCGCACACAAGAGACAGCAAGGTTGTTCCAGAACGATCACAACGTCAGTAGCGTGTGTGTCCGCCAGCAGCCTCGATGCACGCTCGTACACGTCGTCACATCGATGACGTCAAGACTCGGATGACGTCATTTGGCAGTCGCTGCCATTCGTCCCTCACTGCCACTTCCAACTCTTGTCTTGTCTGTGGAGGGTGATGACGACCACAAATTTGTCTTCCCAAATGATCCCACAAATGCTCGATCGGATTCATATCTGGTGATCGAGAAGGCCAGGGTAGAACATTAACGTTATACTGATTAAGAAAGTTTCTCGTCGCTATTGCTGTATGGGGAGTTGCTGGTTGATTTTTCAAGAAAGGTAAGACAACAGGCTGCAAGACTTGATTTCGGTACTCGTTAGCTTTGAGATTCCCCTGCATAACGACCAAGGGTGTCGTTTGGTTGCCAATAATGCCACCCCATACCATCACACCACCTCCACCATAGGCATGGACTTCTTGAATGCGTGCTGCTGCAAAACGTTCACGCCATCGCCTGTAAACTCTCTGTCGGCCGTCATTTCTGTGCAGACAAAACCGACTTTCATCAGTGAAGAGGACCCTGCGCCAGTCACGCACTTGCCAGCGGTATACTCGTCTTGCCCATTGCAGTCTTTCAAGTCGATGTTGTTGTGTTAGTCTCATTCCACGGAATGGTCGATAGCAACGTATTCCACCTGCTCTCAAACGTCTGTGAACAGTCCTTTGACCGATGCGACGTCCCAACGCTGTTTCGGCCGTTGACGTTGCCGTAATAAATCAATTTCGGAGGTGTATCAGGCGTATATGGGGATCTCACGTGCACTGGTTACACGCGGACGTCCACTCCTCGGCCTGTCCTGTGTTCGACCTGTCTGTCTGAATCGTTGGCGGAGTCGCTCCCATATCGGACATCCCTATGACCCACTGTTGTGGCGTCAGTCGTGGCATACTTTTCATGTGTTTTCAGCAGCTGTGATATGACGGTACCGATGCATCGCATTTATACCGAAACTTTGCACGTTATTTCTAGGGGCTTGGAACATGCTTTCCACATTTGTGACGTCATCACTCTCAACGTTCGAACATGTTGCGTTTTGGCGGTGTATTTCCCTTCCCAGTAGTGGGGCCAACATTGCCAGCATGTCTAATTCTCATTACCATGTCAATGACAGTGCAAAAATACGTTTTCCAGTCCTATACTTTCTTTGACCCATGACTTAATATCAACAGATGCATGAAATGATGCAAAAAGCGTATTGTACATTAAGATATAATTTGATGTAGTTTATGATATGTCTTAAAATGGGATAAGATCGCACAGAATATCAGCTGACACCATCAGAGGTGCACAAAACTAATTGTGTCACTTGCAATTGCGGGTTTAGTACCGACAAATCAAGCACACCCTTAAGTGAGTATCCAGAATTAGAACCGAAAATCACATAATCCTGTCTCCAGGACACGACACGACACTTTATCTAAACCACAATAAATGCTTCTGAGGCGTTGGTAGTAATAGAACAACATACCTAATGTAAGTGGATGGGCATACACCTCAACCTTGCAGATCTGTAACATGCCATGTTCGTCTCCAAAGTCTACTTCAAGATGAATATACCTCCCACTATATGGGTACCGTGTTCTTGAACAGTTTGCCAAGAACCTTGACCCTGTGGGTATGGAGTCTCTGTGACTCAAACAGGTCGAGGTGTACTTTTCAAAGAAGCTATTGCTGGAACGCGACACTCTCAGATTTGGTATGGAAAGGACTGAAATATCAGCATCAAACGTAATGTTACACAGTAGGATGTAAAACTTTGCATGTTTGGATGTAAAACAATATAGGGCGTATGTGATTGACCTTTAAAAACAAGCTTTAACTGGGTCTGGATGCTCCATGATTTGCAGTTTTATGTTTAAGTGCATACATGAATAAAAACATCATGTTGAAACGTTGAATGCATTCTGTACGTGTCCTTAGTAATCCTAGCATTATTGGTACAGTTTTATGTTTAAGTGCATACATGAATAAAAACATCATGTTGAAACGTTGAATGCATTCTGTACGTGTCCTTAGTAATCCTAGCATTAGTGGTCGGTTGGTTAGTTTGTTTGTTGTTTTACGCCGCATTCACCAATATTCAAGCTATAAGGCGGCGGATTGAAAATAATCGGGTCTGGACCAGACAATCCAGTGATCAAAAGCAAATGCACCATGCAAGTGGGATACAATGACATGTGTCAACCAAGCCCGACCACCTGATCCCGTTAGGCGCCTCTTACGACAAGCATGAGTTACTGAAGACCAATTCTTACCCGAATCTTCACGGGTCTATAGCATTAGTGGAAAACGTAATACAAATTGTAGTCGAGAGACAAACGTCCACATGTGGGTATCTACCAAGTCACAGAGTCTTGAGAGCTGATTAATAAGGGCGTCATTTGAGACAAGCACTGGATGCCTGGGACCAATTCTAACCACCATAGGAGCATTTGTAAATATAAGATCAACATCCCTGTTCGTGTCATTATGGAACCATAATGTGTTTTACTCATAAAACATATCCCCTCTTATTGAAGCAATAACTCATATTGCCAATATAAACAACACTTGTACAGGGCCCCGTTCCCTAAAGCAATCGTAACCTTAAGACGATCGTAACTCGCATACTTTAACATAAACTTACGACAGTCGTAGCCCTAGGGTGATCGTAACTCCCATACTTTAACATAGACTTACGACAGTCGTAGCACTAAGGTGATCGTAACTCCCATACTTTAACATAGACTTACGACAGTCGTAGCACTACGATCGCTTTGAGGAACGAGGCCCTGGGCCCTTATTCTCAAAACGTTCGGAGCCCTAAGAATTCTTACTTTGATCGTAGCCAACGTGTTAAGAATGGGCTTAAGAAGTTCGTGGGTCTACGAACGTTTCGAGAATAGCTAGCCTGATCCTGATTAGTGCACATATAAGAATATATATGCATACCCATGTACTGTAGTGATGTGCTAAAATGGACAAAATCTTAATAAGGATAGTCATTTTAAAATTAGTATTAGGTTGTAGTAAGAAATAATTGTATATTCACTCATATAATACTAAATATCCGAAAAGAACCTAAAAACATGAAACAAGGGAAGTAACTCTGGAAACAAATTATGGCCCTATAATTTACGAACTCGGTTTTGAGTAGTACCTCTCAGGTAAGCTTACAAAGTTTCGTTCATGACATTTTAATAGTTTCTGAGAAAACCTGTGCCCATTGCAGGCATTACGTTCTGTGTAAAAAATAATTTATTGCAGCAATTTTCGAACTTAGTCTTGAGTAGCATCTCAGATAAGCATTCAAACTTTCACTCATGTAAGTTCAAGCCTTCTGTCCCCATTTCACATAGTAGGCAGTATGTTTAAATTCCTGCCTTAATAAAATCATGGAATAAGGCACATCCAACAAGTGGAGATCCAAAACTCTGAGGGAAAAAATTATGACACCAATTATCGAACTCATTTCAGATCGCTACCCGTAAGATCGGTGTGTAAAAATTCAGTTCTCTTACTTAAAGGTGTTTTTGAGAAGCCTTTTCCAAATTTCAATCTATATATTTCAACTACCTTGAACAGCATGAAGTAAGCACAAGACACCAATTGTCGAACTCGTCAGATGACCACCAAAATCGGAATACAGAATGTGTTCTCGCGAAGTCAAAAATTATTTAATAAAAAAAGTAATCCCCATTAAGAAGCAAACATACTGACAGACGGAACAAGTCAGTACTAAAGAGCATGGTGTCTAAATTACTCAGTGTACGTGACTATTGCCTCACCAAAGTCATCATTCGGTAGGGTCACAGCTACTTGATATATGGTGTAGTAGTCACCGAGGTAGATGCTCATTCGAGGATGTTCCTCATATTTGGTGCTGCTACAGTCGCCGGTGAGAAGACTCAGTCCCTGCTTTGTTGGGTCCACGGCGTTAGGAGCTATAAATGTGGCGCTGGCTGGTATTGAGACGGATGACGTTATGTTCCTGCGGATGTCGTCTGCAGTCGCGGTAGTCGTCTGTTTCGCAGTGAACGATGCAGCATCTAGACTGGCTTGATAGAGAAATGATTGATAAGTTAAGGAAAACATAAAAAAAAAAAATCGTTATTTTATAAGATACATACAGGCCTTGCTCCAAGTTTTCTTTATGATTTACTACCTCCTGTAGTAGGTAGTGGAACGAATTATGAATTAAGAAACTCCAGTAATTCCCCCAACCCTGTACAAGACTACGATATTCGACTCTACCCTTTTTTCCATCAACAATTAATCTGTGGAATAACTTCCCCTTAGCTATCAGAAACTGTAACTCTGTTGTGTATTTTAAAGCATGTGAAACAAAAATGTGCACCCGTATATTTCTCATATGGGAAAAGGAAACTAAATGTTTTGCATACAAGAATAAGATATATGACAAGTACACTTAATTATGATTTACTCAGAATTAATGTTAGAAATGACGCACTTTGTCAGTGTGGCCATAATTGTGAAAATGCTTTTCATTATTTTCTTGAATGTCCATTATATATAATTCGCAAAGAACAAATGTTAACCTCTTTAGAAAATATAGTGAATTATAGAGCATGTATTGATATTAATCTCATCTTAAATGGCAATGCGGGTCTCTCGCTTAGTGTAAATCAGAATGTTTTTAAATCTGTACATATCTACATCCATAACACTAAACGATTTAAATAACTCTGTCTGTAAATATCTATACCCTTTGTCTGCCTCTTGTTGAACTTTTTTGTAATATACACTTGTAACTACGAGGATAACTTGTGCCCAATCCGTTTCTTAATTGAATAAAATATGTTTCAATCAAATATAGCTCAAATGGCCATGTGATATTCGTGTACGAGCCAGCTGATCATCTGTTACCTTTTATATTCTCTGTCGAATATCCAGCATGTCAAATCATAAATATTATTGAGGGGAATACATTGCATTTTAGATTGGGGACAAATGTAACATTTGTCAATCACACTTTCCCTCTAAAGAACATATTCTGGTATTTTAAAGGGTAGCGGGAGTCAAATCATTGACACACTGATAAAATATCAATCATAAAAATACCAATATCCCAAACTTATTTTCCCCATTATATTACAGCACTGAATGATTTATGCAACTGACTATGTTGTTGTGTAACTGACTATCTGTTAGTGACATTCCTAACTGTGCAAATATAATAATATCCCGATATCTTCTTGGAACTTCAGGTGGTTACAGACTGGAGTAGGATTATCATAATTTTCTGTAAGGCATTTATCAAATGAGAATGTGCAACACTAATATAATGTCTTTCAGTGGCATTTAGAAGTTGTACATTGATGTCCAAGATATTTTTTTATGGATTAAACTTCTTTGTAATTTCTCTCACGACGTTTTGAGACCATTCCAGGTCCCTTCATCAGGTGTTTAATCCATAAAAAAATATCTTGGACAACACTAATATAGTTCCTGGAGCTCAGTTGGAAATATTGACGCAAAGAATCTTGAAGATTGACGATAGTAGGTTTATCTCGATAACTCATCAGTTACCATCGAAAGTTAAATCAGTGAAGGTAATTCTTCCCAGCAATTGATTACCACATTGTCATATCAGAACAGTATACACATTTATTGTTGTGACCTTTCTGAATATAACCATCACAGCTTATCTTTAGGTTCAGTCACTGGGTTAACCCTTATCAACTGTCTCAATGCATCCGATGTAGAAGTCTGCGTGATGTAGTGAAGTTTGTAATACATACCAGCGCAGCTGCTCCCTTCTTCCCAGTATCCCTTGGTAGCGCTGCACTCGGTGACTGTGGAGGATCCAACCGAACCCTGGACACAATTGTACGTCACGTTGTCGCCTTCGTAAGTTCCCGAGATGTCAAAACTGGCGTAAGTGTTATTCAACGGTGGGCCGCAGTTCACTGAATTATGAATGTTTTCGGTTATTGTACAAATAGTTATAAGCCAAAAGTTAGATTTCCATATCTTATGTTTAATTGTGGCATTGCTTCTTATTTTCTTCTTTTGGTTTAGGTTCAGTTTCACGGATTTAGTTTAATGCCAATAGAGGCATATTTAGTTGTAATTAGTTGTCCGTCCATTAACACTTGCGCCGTTTCCGGCCGCCATCTTTCTCTCGTTTTGGTGTTTGTCCTTTGACGATAAACAGTAATGATATCTCACTTGTTTGTGTCTCACCCTGGGGTAATGTTTGATTTAAGCTGCTGCATTTGTGTATGATCTTGTTTAGTGACGGTTATTGGTTGTAGAATCCATTCTATGGTTTTCAGCCTAACATTACGTTAGGGGATGGTCTATGTACTGTCCAAAGCATAGGCCCCTTTCTGCGGGTCAGAAATCGATAAACTAGGCCCCGGCTTAGTATCCACGCCCCGTACYATATAACATGTAAAGGTTCATCACAGAAATACGGTGACATGATCGAAAACCGGACAATTGAGAGCACGTCAATGCATATATCGTATTTTAAAGGTCTCACAAGTATGAAAATGCTTTTGTCCATATCTCTGATGTGTGTAGGGGCCATATACATGCGCTTTCCGTGGGGATGCATTTGATGGTTTTTATTAAATCGTCAAAGACCGAGTTGCTGTGCCAGAAGTATACAAATATAGGTCGTCCCCCGTGATTATACAAGACCACTGTGCTGCAGTGTAGTCGGATAATGAAAGGCATGGATGTCAAATGAACTGCACTTCGTTTATGAAATTTGTTTCCATAAGGAGAATGAACGACAGACCGATCTCTGAAGCCATTGCCGAAAGAGTGTATTGCAGCAAGGGAATCCTATGACTGTGAAAGTCCAGTATCCACCGTTACCAAACTAAGTTTCATTTTAGTGACCTGATCGTAGTTCCACTAGTGGTTCTTGAGAGTTTTTTCCCTTCGATGCCCCCATTCTAACCAGTCAGATGCCACCTCTCTTATAAGTTGCATTTGTTCCAACCAAAATGCGATACCGGTCAGGACTATCAGGTCGATGATGAATTATTTTCTTTGTAATAAACCACCTTGATGAAACACATTCAACGATATGAAAGGCCTCTGTCGACGGCAATGACGAGAATTTGATTTGACTATGCATAGACCAATTCAACCAAATTTTCAGTTTATAATTCCGATGACTTTCATTTTGTGTGACTCTGTAATTCCCATATGTGCCAAACTGTGTTGCTGCTAATGTTCTCTGATGCAGGTTTATAGAACTAGCAAATGATCGCATCTGATGCTTTCATCATCTCTACACACCTAGTGCAATGAAACATTGGCTTCTAGCTTTTGTCTTCATAATCATTGTACGTTTGTTTGTTGTTCAACGCCGTACTCAGCAATATTCCATTTGTGTTGCGGCCGTCTGTAAATTTGGAGCTAGACAAGGCAATCCAGTGATCAACATTATGAACCTCGATCTACGCAACTGAGGTGACATGTGTCAATCAAGTCTGCTAGCCTGACCACACAATCCGTTAGTCGCGTCTTAAGACAAGGATGGGTTGCTGGAGACCAATTCTAACCCGGATCTACACGGGTCTTGACTTCAGAAACAATGTTAATGTTGTGATATGAAATTTCAAACATTTGAAGGATAATTTTAGTTACGTTGTATAAAGTTAATTTGTAAAATTACTCCGATCTAAACAAAAGAGACCAGAGGAGAACCTACATATGCACAGGGGTGTGACCCCAGTGTACTTTCCATTGACACAGTTCCGGACAAGGTCCCCTGATGATAGAACGTAGGAGTCTATACACCGATATTCCACAGTGTCGTTGTCAGGGAATGTCCTGTACGTATTGGCACTCGGCGGAGGCTCACCACAGTCGTTGATTGGTAGGTCTGAAATAATAACGGTGGAACACCTGAAACTAACTTCCACAAAAATAACATTTTAAAAAAAAATATATTCACTCACAGTTCTAATTAAAAAATGCTTGGTTTTATATTGTTAGGATAAGGTGAAAAAATTACCTCAGACAGGGGGTTTATGCAATTTGTGAGAGCAATGGCTCCGTGAACAATCAAATTGGCAATGAGAAATGTCACGGTTAGTTCCAAGAAATCAATCGGTTGAGTGAGCTATATAATAGCGGGACGAGGTTCACACATATACAAGGGACATTAAAATAGTATATACAAACAGTCACACTCAAAAGCGTTTTGTAATATACATGAACACATTTTATCATTGCAAGATCACTACTTAAAACACGGGCTATAACAATTGTATTTACAAATTAAAACATGGGCTATAAACGCAAACAACAATTAAAGGAATTGTTACGAGGCAATGTTATACGTTGTGCAACAGTATTTCAAGCTTAGCTTGTAGATTCAGTAATGGACGATCATGTGCTATATTTAGACAGGGTTCAAGAGGCTTCCACTGTGTTCTTACCCACAGAATTTGATAGAATGATCCGGAAAGGGCTACAAAGACTTTATACCATAATTATCTGTCTGAGAGAGGTATACAAGGGGAGGTAGCTATTGTCTCTTATCTCACACTGCACTCAAGCCACAAGATCACTCTATACTCATGGATTAGGCATGAGTGAGTGAGTGAGTTAAGATTTAAAGTCACTTTGGCAATATTTCAGCCATATCGTGACTAAAACTAGTTCTAAAATCATAATACACACATAAAATAAATAAAACCTGTCAACGAAGGACAGTAAAACCACTAGATTATCGCAGATTGATGTAAAAATGGGCTATTGATCGCCAGCAACTGAAGGTAGATCACCATACTAGGGACAGCGGGGACAGTGCCTTTACTACCTACACGGACCCTAGCTGGATTTACACCATTCCTTCAGCCACTGGCGAGTGTAGTCAAATTTAGCCATAATTGAAAATTACAAAAATGCTACGTTTAAAAAGCTGGTAAGTATAAATTTACCTTGAATGTTTTGGGACTTACGTACCCCCCACAGGAGGACAATAATGTTACAATACTTCAAATCTGTTCACTTTGTACGCTTTGAACCCTTCCTACCTAGCCCTGTCTTCTAAGCTGGATTAATGAATAATCACTGCTCTTGTGTTATATTACCTGAATTTGAAACTAATTTATACTGCCACAGTGATACCTTTGTACTTATTTGTATTGATTTGTGAACTTAATTCATTTGAGAAACGTTAATTAATGCACATTTCTTTGTTATTTCCGGGTTTCAAACTTAGTTGTTATACGAACTGACTATTTTAGTTTTAAACTGTGATTCCATTTTACAGGGGTTCACAGATCGTACAGATGTACTGCTTGATAATATGAAAGCCTTACATAAAGCAAAATATACATGATGCTGAAATTTTAACCACAAGAGCTACACTTAGTCCACAGCTGGGTATTTTTTGTTGTTGATCTTTATGTTTT
>VKKT01006112.1:47414-60089 GCA_008038995.1 Haliotis laevigata | reverse complement strand
TTCCGCTCTCCGGGCGGACGCTCTAACCACTACACCACGGAGGCGATTCTTTGGTGAGGTACATGTAAGCTGCCTGTTTGTGCATCAAGCTGAAATTGGGTGATTTGTTTACTTCATGTCTGAAACTAAAACATCCTATCTCTGTACGTAGCGCCTATCCACAAAGGCAACGAGCAACAAATGAGCAGGTGAACTAACCTGGAGCGTGTATTGATCAGAGCCCAATCGCTGGTTAAGTCAGGCTATTTTCTAATCAATACGTTCCGCCACTGCCTAAAAATCGACATGCCATTCTTCCGAAAACATTTCAATTATCGCAAGAAGATAACCGCCATGTTGCAACTGTGGCTGCATCCACGCCGAACACTCTCCAGGCTGACCTGACAACCATTAGTGTCATCAACCGGACAGTTTACATAGTCTCGTGTAAAGGCCTCGTTACGGACGATAGCATTATAAAACCAATTTAATGCTGATGGAACTTAAGACGCTGTCGTGTTTTCTGCCTAGCGAACGAAAAATAATTACTGTATGCAAATACTCTTGTGTCAAACTCTTCGGAAGAACATTATTTTACGCGGAACTTGACACCAAATTAAAGCGTTTTTAATTATATATTTATGACCACAAACGTCATGTGAGGAATCCTGCAACTTGAATATCATCGGCATTAATTACAAAAAAAAATCTTTATCTGAGTTGGCGTTGATTATTCAACCCATAGAAAGAATTGCATTAGTACAAAAGGGCATTTTTCAACTCATCAGGAACCAAACCTAGGTACCATTATCTGTTATTATCTGTTACCCTCAGCAGGATCTTTTACGAATCCGATGACGGACTGTTGCTATTTCTGGGGTGGTTTGTTTTCAAAGCATTAATATTCTTATCCGGGATCCCATTCAATGTATCAATGGCTCTACACAAATCACACTAACCCCTACTCGGTTTTCAATGGCACATAAATGTATATTCTTATCATGTGGTTGTGATGGCAAAGAAAACCCAGTATCCGTCTATTATTACGAAATCTTATATTGATACTCTTTGTGATACTAGACAATGCTGACTTCGTAATTCGTGCTGACATATTCTGTTATACAATACGTGTACTGAGACACAAACGAGACATTATGTGAAAGAAATGAAGGGGAAATTGACTTTTGGTCTCCTTTGTGGTATATATAGCGCCTTAAGGACGCATACTTCAGTCTGATAATAACTGTAAGATCACGTCAGGAACACAAGGCCCTCGCTGGTTCTATACGTCTAAATCCACTGAGACATCAAAACAGCCTTTGAGGAAAATGTCAGTGGGAAACACAGACAAAGGATTTATTAGGTTTCAGAGCATTATGCCATACGACTCAAGCTTTTTGTTGTAACTTGTTTTGCTTTGAAATGAAGTATTTACAAAATGTATTCTGGTAACAAGTAGAGCAATCATTGTCACAATCTCCAGCATGTCACTATCTGCTTCCTCGTGTGCGGAATGAACCTATGTTCAATATCAAGTAAGGCAAGCAGTTCAGTTTCAAGATGGCAATAGTGTCGAACTAATGGTAGATGCAACGTGCAATTTACAGCTCCTGTCAGTGTCCGATTGATCGACATGTAGGAGCATAGATAACCAATGGCGAGATGATTGCTCATGATACTGATCACTGGATGTTCTGGTCCAGATTCGATTATTTACAAACCGCCGTCGTATGGCAACACTATTGCTGTTTGTTGCGGTAGAAAACGTACTACACTACCAGTGTGTTTTTAAAGAGTAGATGTGTGTTTGGTGAATACCACAGAAAAAAACCTAGTCGCAATACCTGGCTTCAACGACGAATTTGAGTGATGAAATCCCGATAATTTGCCTCACGCGTATCGACGTTTTACAGGACAATAATCGTATGCGACGAAACAACAAATTTTACTTCATTTCTCATATAAGACAAAATATTGTGGATGTCAACTTCTTCTATATTCTATATACAACGTTTCAGGGCTTTTCCTTGCCCCTTCGTCAGATGAAGGATCAAGGAAAAGCCCAGAAAAGTTGTGTATACATTGAAGAAGAAGTAGACATCCACAATATTTTGTCTTATACTAGAACACCAACTTCTATATGCTTCTCAAGAGCCTTCATTTCTCATCATTTTACACATAGACTCAGCGGTGCTACAGCAGATTATCCACGGATATTTGCGAATCGTCCATGTGACAAATTATGGTTATAACCTGCGGCCGTTTGCATAAGCCTAGTGTAAAATCCCATAACCTTTTAACAAATTTGATGAAAAATATAACAGCATTGTGCGTGATATTTAAAGAATGATGTATTGTCCGGGGAGGAACAGAGATATAATGTGACCTAGTTTGTATATATTTCGTACTTCACTTCACAATCACGCCATAGGCAATTGGCAAATCTGTCATACAGACCCTGAAACAAATATACTCAATGTAGCCCATTGTCTTACGATGGGCTTCTGAAAGCCAATAATAACCCGGGTCTTCACGGGTAAAATTAACAGTGAACATATCACATAATGTATATAAAATCTTCTTATGAGCTGCAGGTCCATGATTTCAGTAGTTCCCATCGTGCAATATATCCTTGAACCTCAAAGTCCAGAGAGCCTCCTATGCAGTAAACGTGCGTTCTGAGCATCTACTCAAAGACTATGCAATGTGATACTACACTATTGATGGACATCAACCAAAGATTCGCACCATACTGTGAACCTTTGGGACTTCTCACTCAGACTCTCAGACACTCAGACTCTCTTCCTCTGTGACGTGCTGACCAGATACATATACATAAACCGTTTGATCGCAAACTGTTGATGGCCGCATGAGCCTCTTGATTCCCTGAACAAGTATTCCGTTTAGACAGGAAATCGCTCTCCTGGAGCGGAATACATCAACAAAGACCTAAAGGTCTCAGTGGAACATGAATAGCATTGCTTGAAAAACGTATATTGTCAATTTTCCGAAAGCTCTTCCATCAATATATCTATAGGAATGAGTAGTAACATGTTACTGCAACTATACTTATCAATCCATCTCTTACATGACCAGCGTGAACAGACAAGATTCCAACTTAGCATTGTACTAAACTAATGAATCATTGTCGAGAGATTTCTTCTTGCTCCCTGAGATGTGATACAAATTACAAATACCTTAGCAAATGAACTGCCTGCCTGTCGTCTCGTTTCAAAGATACACATATCATAATACATTATATGAATGATCAACATACTACATCATCTTTAATGAATGAGTGAGTATGATTTTACGCCCCTCTTAGCAATATTCCAGCAATATCACAGCGGGGTACACCAGGAATGGGTTCACACAATGTACCCATGTGGGTATCGAACCCGGGATTTCGGCGTAAAGAGCGAATGCTTTCATGAAGGAACTGAATACAAAATGCAAGACACACTGAGGTTTTACGCTGTTCTATTTCCCATTAAAAACATGATATGCACACAGAGCTATTGCATAACGGAATATCCACACATCCTTTACATTGATAGTCAAATAGGAAACATAAGCATGAATTATTTCCAGTACTTAATCCACACATACCCTCATTAATTTACTTATAAAATTTTCGAATAATAAGCATACTCCATTGTAAGACGTTCGAAAAACGATATCACATGAAGGAGCTGCTCGAATAGTATGCGATATATGAGCCAGTGAGTATGATTTTACACCTCTTGTAGCAACATCCCAGCAAGGTCACGGTGGGGAAACCAGAAATGGGCATCACACATTGTACCCATTTAGATATCGTACCCAGATCGTGGGCGTGAGGAGAGAACGCTTAACCTATAGGCTTGCAAGTAACGTCACATCACACAGTATTTGACACCAGTACAGGCCTTGCTAGCCGTTCTGGTTTCTACAAGACGACGACTAGCCAATCAGATTTCGAGATTTAATGATAACAAGGGTCAAAACAGATCGAAGATCAAAATACTCGCCAAAGCTCCTCCCCAATACGATGACAAAATCTAATTTTGATCATAGCTCAGAATGCTCGTGTGTCGAGCTCCTACCTATATCAATCCGTTGTTATAACATACTGCTCTGCAGTAAGGTCTCGACGCCAGCAAAGGCAGCACTATTGTCTAGTTATCGTTGACAAGGTTCTTACCAGGACTATCGCAATCTGTTGGTCATCGGTTTCCGTTGGTCATTCGCTTGTCACTTTTGGCAGTGATTTATTTGTATTGGTCAGGGGGGTATCTCATCATTAACGCAGTTTGAGAAGTATTGTAGCCTAAGACATGTGTAGCCCTGATTTCCACCGTATCACAGACGCTGCAATATCAAGGAGAACGTCCTTCAGATCTCGGTGAGGACATTGAACCTTTAACTCTACTTTGAATGGTGTTCCTGATATATCACAGCGTTAAAGAGTGATGTGGGCGGACAACCCGAAGTGCAGGTCACATTTACAACTTTAGTAAGACCAAGGGGCACGTATATGGTGCCGACAAACCCGATGAAATATTCAGGCGGAACCGGCATTCGAAACTACAGTCTGATGTTTCCGACGTCTTCAAGTGACCAAATCCTGTAGATTCGAAAGCCGCCTGGAATCGAATGATTATTTTCCTCTTGAATTTTATGATATAATGCCCACATTTTGTTTCATGTCTTGAGTCCTGTGTCTTCAAACTCGTTGTTAATATCCGTCCATTACTTCTTCGAGTTCAATACATACACTGCAAATGCACTTAAAGTCTAGAATGACTCATATAATGTATTCCTAGCCCATTTCACAATAACGGCTGTGTTAAGTTACTGTTATATGTCACTTTCCTAAACTTTCGCAATGAGGTTACCGCCACCGCGGAGTATTACTCCGGGTAAGGGACATAGCATACATGTGTACGTGAGACCGCATTCCTCCGCCTGACGTCATCAATCAAGTGCCAGATGCTAGACACGAAAGGAAAGACAAAACACTCAGAATAATATTTCACACAAAACAACTTCCTAATTATAGATCTGGTGACCAAAGTAATGCCTAAATTTAGATATTTACGAAATGATCCGAGTACTGCCGAACATTGGAAAAAGTAGATCCGACAGCCGTGTCTTGCAGAAATTAGAGTGAAATATGGAAGATTAAATAAGTGTGTGAGTGAAGTAAATCTAGTTGTGCCCCTTTTTCGCAGCACCTCAATCTACGTGTCGCCAAACTCTGAGACGCCTAAAAATTGAATTTCATGAATATTGTTAAATGGTAAAGGAGAACATTAACCACGGCTATGGATTGTCACGTGTAATCGAATGTGAAACTGCACCACAACATCATTATGATATTTCTTATCTAATGAAAAGACACGCTGGTACTAATGTAACATAAATAATTATGACAGCGTCGCCACAACCAAGAACCCAAGGACTTGCTGTAATCTTCCCTTTCATTTCCTGTGCCAAACATGCTTCAAGATCACGAAGTCCATTTGAGATGTCTGATCTGTGTCTACATAGTTAATAAAGAGAAGAATTGCATGTCGGTAAGACATTAAAGATGACCATATCACGATGAGATTAATGTCAGTTCTGAAGCAAACGTCTCTGATCGAGGACAAATGACGAATGCTGATGAATCATATAAATCATCCTTCAGTGCATGTCCCCGTTCCGGTTTACACACGACATCAAGCCATATTCTAATTTCCTCGATTGTATGGAAAACATGCCGGGGTCTAATTAAAATTATAAAGCTGTATTTTGTGTATCCTGGAAACTAATTCTTCAAACATGAATCTTGAAAGAGAGTGCGGAAAACAATGAGTTAGCGAGTTTAGTTTTACGCCGATTTTAGCAACATTCCAGCAATATCATGGCAGGGTACACCAGAAATGAGCTTCAAACATTGTACGCATGTGAGGAATCGAACCCGGGTATTCGGCGTGACGAGCGAACGCTTTAACCACTAGGCTACCCCACCACTCCCGTAAATGAGTGAGCTGGGATTAGTTTTGAACAGTATCCACACGTTATATCAAAACGTTTCGGTTTAATATGACAGGAAAGCCAGTCGTGGTGCATGTTTCAAACATTTTTCACGTTTGTCAAAACGACGACCACGAGTATGGTGCTGACAAACCTAGAAACACAACCGTGAAGAACGGGGGTTCGAATCCCCAAACATAGGTTTCTGGGGTGACCAAGGGACGCAACTCTATACAGCGAAGTGTAGCACCGTAGACGTCTGGGCAACCCTTGCCCTCGCAGTTAGAATATAACACAAACAGTTTTTTGTTCAAATATACGCGTCATTCATATCACTTCAAAACCGAAAATGTATCATGAAAAGACTACCTGTTAGATCTGAGTCGGCGTTGATTGGCGGCCACTTTGTTGAGTTAGGTGTCTGAGAGTGCTATATGAGGACTCCTAACGTTTTGCTGACTTTAAGAGTGATCTGTTTGATTGGCAGTTTAGAAGTTGATGGATAATAGTTAAGTATACTACTTTATGGATAACAGCTTCTTCATTTGTTATGATGCGACGTTTCGCTATAGCTTCTTATACCGTTGTCAAGCAAGAGTAAAGTAATAGAGCACAGAACCGACTTATATACAGGTAACAGGGATTAAGTAAGACAACATGAGAGTGCATCAAAGGGATTAACAACAACAACAATGGGATAAGTGATAATACAATAACAATGGGAGGAAGCCAATGTTGAGGAGGCAGAACAAGGTATACATGGCAGATTGGATTAATTGGCAATGATGACTGGAGTGCTCTGTTCTGTTGTTTTTATCAGTTCATTGTAGGCGGGTGGAATGAGGTATCCTTGGTCTTTGTTGATTGAGGGATTGTGTCGGCGGATTTGAACTGCTTCTGCCAGTTTTCTTTTGGTGAAATGCTGGAGGATTTTTGATAATATTTCCACATTGTCCCATTCAATGTTGTGATTAGGACAGCTGATTATGTGTTCAGAGATAGCTGATTTACGGTCTGATTTCTTGGTTGATGCTAGGTGTTCCTTAATCCTGAGGTTCATGGGTCGGGAGGTTTCACCAACATAGGTCTCACCACATCCACAGCTGACAACTCTTTTGGGTTTCTGTTGTTTGGAGGTGTTCCTGCCATTGGCTTGGAGTAGAGTTTTGAGTGGGATGGCACCAATTGGCACCAATTATAGTATCCATATGGGGAATCGAACGCAAGTCATCGGCGTGACAGGCGAGCGCTTTAACCACAAGGCTATCCCACTGCCCCTGCCTTACTTGAGATGTACGTCACATGTGGTGTTTATTTGGATGTGTGTGATACAAGAGACCTTAATAGAAAGTCTGGCTGCACAGACATGACCGAACACATACGTGCGTGTCTGCTACTAGACCGACACAGGTCTTTCAGCCTAAAACAGAACCTAATTGCTGAGATCTGCATTTGGACTGGCATTTGCATGAACAGATATATTGATCTCTGACGTACGTTATTGGTAGTCTGCCTCCTTCCTTCTCGACGTTGACAACAGAGAGAGTGGAAACCAAGTGTATAGACTATTAAAGAACGCAGCCAGAACACATGCTCTCTGTGATACTAATGTAAGCTGTGAGTTGAAGTTTCACGAGGTTGGGGGTTTGCGAACCCATATTCTCACTTTTCAGCAGAGCCTTGAGCACCTTCTTTCCTACGTTCCAATACAACCTTTTATGCCGACGTTTCCACGCGTACATGCAGTCTTGCGTGTCTGTATTATCACGGTGTCTTTCAACCTTGTGCGGCAACATATCCACGCTTCCGTGTAGCTTTGTGAGCCAAGATTTCCACGCTTTTCTGTAACCGTGTGTGTTAAAATGCCATACATCGGAGCGAATGTTAAATAATGACCCATGACCTGCTACGAGGTATTGCGTGCAATTAGACAAGGCGACATTGGTAACAAACAACATCTATCTTTTTCGAACGTAAATTTATGAATCACTTGTTGAAAACTGGCACCCGAATTACACTCATTATGTATGGTGCCAATTCTAAAATTGACTTGGACCAGTTTTGATGTGTTCCCACCTGATTCCTTGCAGAGATTCTCTGTGATTATGGAAACGGTTTAGTATTTTATATCTAATGCTATCAATATAAGTGATATCAGCTGAACTTGTTCCTTGATCTGAAGATGTTTCATTCATTCAGTTCTTGCTTTGTTTTGGGCAATGGAGTAGCCTAGTGGTTAAAGCGTTCGCTCGTCACGCCGAAGATCCGGGATCGATTCCCCACATGGGTAAAATGTCGGCAGTCTATTCCTGACGTTTCCCGCTGTGATATTGCTGGAATATTGCTAAAAGCGGCGTAAAACTAAACTCACTCTCTCACTCTTTCTTTGTTTTCAGAATAGTGACTGGTTGTAATGTGGGAAGAACCTAAACGGTCTCAACGCAAAGAAATTTTACGACGTGAATTAATGGTATTGAATCAGAATCTGTATATAAGGTGCGTCTGTGGAGTGCAATTATGAACGAATTAAAGCGGAACCATACATAAGGAGTGAAGGATTACATTATATTAGTATCTTCTCATGTGTGCGTAGGTATGAATTGTTTAATGTGGGTGCGCACAATATGTCAGTTTATATTGTTGTTGGAGACAGGAGACAAACAAAAGATAACACAGGTCCTAGACATCCCGAAAATTCACAATAATGTGTTCTGTCAAACCTTACAGGATAATGGCGAATCTGGGATTCGAACTTAGGATTAACGATTAACTCTGCAATTATGTCTTACAGCATTTCTCTATTTTGAACTAAACATTTTGTTTGTTGTTTAACGCCGGGCAATATTCCAGCTGTATGGCGGCGGTCTCTAATCATCCAGTCTAGACCAGACAATCAAGTGATCGACATCATGAGCATCGAATATATACATGCAATAACAGGTGTCAGCCAAGTCTGCGATCCTGACCACCCAATTATGTCAGTCGCCTCTTGCGACGTCAACAAGCATGAGTTAGTGAATACCAATTCTAACCCGTATCTTCACTGGTCCTGAACTTAGCAAAATAAACTTTCTCCTGAATAGCAACTGTTACAACACAAACTATTCAAATGGTTTGATTATACCCCTATCAATCAAATTCATACTTCCGACCGGAAACCGTATAACCAATCAAGGCGCTTCCCTCCTTTGATGACTAATAGCTTCTCATTTGATTGAAAGCATCCCGGGAACATTGAATATCTGAATCTGAGGTCAGCTTACAATGTCATACCAGGGCTTATCCCAGTGGGAGTAGTGTTTGAGTGCTGTTACTATTTATGAAACCTGTTGAGATCGTTTGAGGGATTTGCCGACACATATGTATCGATTTCATGAGATGTATAGATACAGTCGCACTTCTCTCCCCCAAGAGAGTGTATTGATATGCTTTATTCCGCCACCAGGGACGATTATGTTTTCATTCAGGGTCACTATCATGAGGTGAAGTTATTCACACAGATAAAACATTCTTCGTTTGGAAGTATTGACATTGGTCATAATGCACTCCTCCGTGATATTGATTATAATATATTCATTTCCTTTGAGAATGTAGTTAAGTTAGGGAGATATAACCCTCTTGGAACAATGGCATCAGGTTAAGATGAATCGTCATTGACATATTCGGGTTAATCGTTCATTATAAGGGTAGATGTATTCCCTCGATCTAGGCAGTTGTCGTTGAATAATCTAGTGATTTGTAACGTTGAATTATATCTGATATCTTATTGTATGGTTGTGATAAGACCCAGCCGAGCTGATTTAGTTGTGTGGCGATGTATGTTCCTGTGTGCAGCCCACAGGTCGCAAATCAGGCCACGATGAGTGACGGTGGTCGTGGAGTGTAGGTTGATGGGTAAAGCTTGAATCCGAGTTTCTGAGACTTCGGTAAGGGCTGGCCCAGTACATAAGCGCATGCTGTCTCTCGTTAAATAAGCGGCCCAGTTCACAGAAACGCACTTAAGTATTTTACATGAATTAACCAAGTTTAGACCAAGCTGACTTTCTTCGAAGTGTCCGTCTGTTCACACAAACGAGGTAAGGTATTTTACATGGCTTAACCAACTTTCGGCCACGCTCTCCCAAGTCGAGTCTCAAATCCCAAGTCAGTATGAAATAGCTTAATATGGTGTATAACTTACACAACATTAAATCACGTAAATGCCTTTACAGCCGCTAATAGTTATGACGTTTGACTGACACTATTCCCTCGTAATTGAGGAGGTAAATTATTTTAGCCTCATATTTGTCCGTCATTAGATCTTTCCATTCAACAAATTAAATACTCAAAGGGGAAGTGCATGAAGGCTTGATGAAAGCTGCTTCGAATTCCAAGTGTGTGTATGTGTGTGTGTGTGTGTGAGAGAGAGAGAGAGAGAGAGAGAGAGAATCAGAGAGAGACACAGAGAGAGAGAGACAGAGAGAGAGATATATTATCAGCAGATAACCTCTTAGTCTAATTAATTATAAGTTGCAAATGTCTTTGACAGATCCTGTGATGCATCACAGCATTCCTAACAAAACAGTTTGACCTGAACTTTTTTCTGTCCTCTATAAATAACAGAGTTCATTGTTCAAAACATTTAGAATCAGTAGCATATCTTAATTCCTCAAGGACAGCCAGACAGGCGGCCATGGCATATTCATCATTCCAAGGTGAGCTGTCTGTCTTCGGACGACGACATCGCGTTGTAGTGACCGCAGTTTAATGTTCTAATTAAAACGTTTCACGAAACAAACGCATTTAATGATACCTCTTTTGGCCTAAAACTGTCACTATGTGATATGTTACCCGTGAAGATCCGTTTTTAGAATTAGTCTTCAGCAACACATGCTTGTCGTAAGAGGCGACTAACGGGATCGGGGACTCAGGCTCGCTGACTTGGTTGACAGATGTCATCGTAGATCGATGCTCACAATGATGATCACTAGATTATCTGGTCCAGACTACATTACGACCAGGCCGCCTCCATACAGCTGGAATATGTTTGAGTGCGACGTTAAACAACAAACAGAATGGCAAAATGTATGATGCAAGGTACACCTTGTAAATTTGTCTGAATGTGTGAATTTCCAAGCACATGGATTCAATTATTGATACAGATATATGGAAATTTAAATATGTAACACAAATTATGCCTATAATTTTGCATTATAACTAGGCATAACACAAATTATGCCTTTAATTTTGCATTACATTTGTGCTATTTGACGTGTGTGCTGGTAATGAATGTATGACATGATCACGTTGCTTGGTGGGTCAAATGTTGGTATTACAATAATCACGTCTTCACCACACGAGCAGTTATTGATTTGTGTGCATAACGTCCCCCACACATCCGGGTTCCTGTCCTTTATGAATAGAAGGCATGAAGCAGGTTTGTTCCTAATATTCATCGACAATCTAGTACAATCTGAGAGATGTTTAACGTTGTCATCATGTTGTGTCCCAGTAGTGAATAATCGAGTGTGTTCAGAACGGACGAATGATTGACCGAGGCCCTGTCTCATGTGACACAGGGAAATGATGATAGTGTTAAATTGGTTGGTTGGTTTGTTTAACGAGGCAGTCAACAATATTCCAGCTATATGGGGTCGGTCTGTAAATAATCGAATCTGAACCAGACAATCCAGTGATGAACAGCATGAGCACCGATATACGCAAATTGGGATACGATGGTTCATGTATGTGTCAACCAGGTCAGCGAAGCTGACCACCCGATCCCGACAAGCATGGTTTGGTAGACAGTCAGTTTTACCTGAAGTCATGGCGATGCATACTATAAAAATTATCCCTAAAAGTATGATCAGTTCTAACGCGGATCTTCACGGGTTGATAGTATTAAGAGTTGGGAGCAGACAAACCAGTGATTGGCACTGTCAGCATCGGGGTACAATTACACGTCATCAACCAGGCCACCGAACAAGACCAACAGATCCATTCCGTCCCTCCAATTCTTTTCCACACGGAACAGTTATATACCTCATAGCCCCAATCATTTGTTGCTGACATGGTCAGGTTACTAAAACAACGATGAACACAAGATAAACAACCATTAATATTGTCCTAATGACGTCTTTATGGGATCATCAATTTACTCGCATGATATGACACATCATTTTGTAGCCTTATACCACGGTTTTTGGCAGTGAAATACACTTGCCTCACAGTGCAATTTCGTCCCCTTCAATCTTCAACGCCAAATATGTGCTCGCTCGTTGTGTGGGATAACGCTGCCCAGAATTACACAATGCTAACGCTTCAGAAAATCCAATCTCGGTGATCCACCGAAACGTATTTCTTTGGGCATAAAAGACAAAATATAGGGGAACTATGAATGACTGAAAAAATCACTGAAAATCAGGGACTGTCGAGTATGAGTGAGTGAGTGAGTTAATATTTAACGTCACATCAGCAATATCTCAGCCATATCGTGACGAGAACAATTTAATTGATATCAATATAACAAACAATAAATTGATAAAATCCTGTCAGCGAAGGACAGTAAAACTACTAGAATATCACAGCTCTTAAATTAAAACTAGCACACTGTCATAGAAATATATCACTATATACAACAACACAATATAAAAAGAGGCTATTGATCGCCAACAACTGAAGGTAGATCACCATACCAGGGACCATGGGGACTTACAT
>VKKT01006107.1:125031-140511 GCA_008038995.1 Haliotis laevigata | reverse complement strand
TCCGAGCCGACCAGTCCTTGTTGCACCCATTAATGCCGAGCGCCAGGCAGGGACCAACAAGAACCATATATTAACGTCTTTTGGTATGACGTGGTCGGGGATCGAACCCGTGACCTTCCGCTCTCCGGGCGGACGCTCTAACCACCACACCACGGAGGCGGTCAACATAACAAGTAATTAAAGTGAGGCTTCAGATGAAATCCTCAGAGTCGGTTTGATGCCAACCTGGATGGTGAACCAAGACAAATCTGTGGTTCTTTCAGACAAGGGGATTAACTCCATACAGCTAACTTCAACACCTCAGTCACAGGACCTCTTGCATGGCAACACACTGAATCATCGATAAGTGTGTTAGGTTTAATGCTGCTTCAAACTGTATTCCATTTACATCACTGCATGTCAGCCTAATGTGGAACGAAAACCTGAAGTGGATCTTATCTTAAGCATTTACCACTTTGGTAAAAAACATGGGTATGGCGCTGACAAACCTAGAAACATAACCATGATCACAGGTTTCTTCCATGCCCAAGGGAGGTAATTTGGCATAGCGAACCATCTTAAGACAGGTGGGCACCTGTGACTCATCATAGATTAGATATGAAGTGTGGACTTCAAAAGTAATTTTGGTTTTAATGACTGCATCAACTCTACTTTTTTTTTATTTCCATTTTTTGGTTACATTTCCATCCATTTTATAACAACAATACATACACGTACATATATGTGTGTATACAGATGTACAGTACACAGGATTGTGGTTCATTTAAATGTCATATCTAAGACATAACACTGGATTGCTGAAAAGTATATTTAGAGATGACCAAAGGTGCCATAGATGTACACAGGGCTGTGATCATTTTAATGTCATATTAAGACATTACTCAGGGTTGCTGAAAAGCACTGCATCAACTCTTGCTAAGAGTCACAACTGATCTAACCTGAGCCCATTATTAAAGACGATCACAAAGGAAAACCTACCAAAGTCATGGTTACCGTAGACAGCACAGTTGACGCCCACACCATTGAGGACTGGCAGCATCTGTACTCCTTTCAAGAAGATGCTCACTGCAACACAACCAGTATTCTTCTGTGAGAGCATGACTATAATCATAATACAACATATAATTCTAGTACCTTCTATTGTGTTAAATACCCTGGACCTATATGCTGCATATCCTCATTTTGAGTTCAGCTGGTGTGACACAATACAATCATCCCTTGCCATAACGCGGATCTTGGAGTCCATGGATGACCCCCAGCATTATGAAACACCTGCATTATACATAACACTGAATAAAGGTCAAGTAGAATCGTATATTCCATGTGCATAGAATAACTGCTATTTTGTGTAGTGTGTCGTAAACTATGTCGTATTGTCGGAGGTAAACAAACAAACTTTGTAAATGAAAATAGGAAATTTGCAATCAAACATCACTTGACATGAGAAACATTAGAGTATTAGAGACAGAAGTGCCCAATCAAATTATACTATTTCTCCACGACTGACACAAGTGGGGATATCAACTTGATTTGTCTCACATACAACTGGGAACTTCCTTACATAACTCAAGGAATCAGTTTTTAAAGTTAAATCATCATAAAAAGCTTCTGATTTAAATAAATTTACTGATGGGATTTGTGTGCTCCATGTAGAAATTACACCTCTACCATAAACATCAGAACAATCATTTTGAAAAGTTGTTGACTTGAAGATCTTAAGCAAGAGAAATTACTTCTGTTGATCATATCAATGTGAATTCGTTGCTTAAATGGGGTATATATTAATGTAAGCTTAAAATCATGAGAAATTATATAGTCCCATTGTGTGAGTTTATTGGTATCATTACACAATGTCACTTACTGAGCGATGGGTTGAGCACATCACCACTGAAGAGGACTAAAGGATGCTGTTCTTTACACATGGCCACATATCCTGCAAAACGAGCAGCTCCCCCTAGTGGTTCCTCAGACTGAGGCTCTATGTTGTACACATCATTGAAATGGATAATTGTGAAAGACATGTTGGGTCTAGTTCATATAATGCTTGGTTCTTCAAAATGATCTGAAACAGAAATGAATCAAATGTTTGTACAAGTGAAAATGTTCTATGACTTAAGAAATGTTTTTTTGTGTGATATGTTGAAACACATGTTGGCTAGTTGAGCAAGGAACTGATTGTAGAGATTAAGAAAGGTTCCAGAAGATGTCATAGCATGATCCCATTGCAGTTATGTTAATGTTGTTACGATATCTTCAGTTCTTTATCTGATGTGTCAGTTTGTATTCATGCAGATTTTATATTGGCACTTTCGTCATCTCTAGTTCTATTTGTATCTTGATATTTTCATATCACTTTGTCGACAACAACATGAATTATCAACACCACTCTGTGCTGTGAGATTTTAATACTTTGATGACAAAACTACCTGTATCATACTTGTATGTACAATAACTATTTTTCAAATGACCTGTAGGTACAACTATTTTCACCTTTTGAATATGAAAGTATTTCTAGCCACAGACTGATATCATCTCTCTTTCTAACAGCCACTGATTTCATGCACCATAATCATTCTTACGAATTCCATTGGCGTTGTCAGAGGGGAGTGGTACGTATATACCATTGAATCAGAGCCCATATACCGGAATATGGTCTCTGGTTGAATCAGTTCATTTCTTTTAAAATGAGAATGATAAATGACCAAAAGAGTCAAAACGTACTTTTTCACAATGTTACTTTAGAAAAATTTCTTAATAGAAATTATAACTGTATATCACCAGAATCATCTGAAAAGTATCCTAACGGTTCCTGCTTGGAGGCTAGATAACGGAGTGTCTCTAAGTAATGTTTCTAACAAGATGTAATTTAAGAGTTTACATAATTACTTTTTGAAACTTAGCTACTCGAACATTCCTGGTGTAAGTATATTCTTCTTAAATTGCCGTATGTTTTATTTCTTAAAACAGGCTTATGTCTGCCATGCTTATCGAACAGTAAACAAACTCTTTGCAACTCATTCCACTTTTTGAAGTAACCGGGATAGTTGCGCCCCCTGTCGGTTATCCCAACTTCCTTTTCCGGTCTAGAACCGTAGCGAGTCAGGTGCGTGTTATATACCTGAACAAAATCTTGTTGAAACGAAAACATCATAGACATCTTACTACAATTAACACCTCATACATGTATAGAAATACTACCACAATTAATCTGTTGTGATATTTACACGGTATCAAACATATTAATAGCTAAAATCGATCTTGAACTGATGTGACTCCACGATATTTATGTTTATGCCTTCGTGTGAAGATGTGGAATTATTCTTGTTAACGGCGATATATTTCCATTAGTGGTACTTTTGTGCATATTCCGTTTTGGTTTAGGTGGATCTGTGAAATTTGACCCACATAGTCTCTCTTCAAAATTGCGTATGAATAAAATATAGTCTGCTGTTTTGACGTCCGTGTGTAAACGAGATCATTTTCTGTGTACTAACTACATCAGTAACCTCGAATACACTAAATACGTGGCCTACTATTTTATTTTCTAAGAATGAAACTTTTTTTCGATAAAAACTATCACATCTGGCCCATGTGTTAAATTTTCAAACAATCATACCAGATAATCGCGCTCATTAATTTATCAATGGAGTACTCAAGTCTAAACATCCATAGACAGTGGCTGCTGTTAGCATGGTTAGATTTTCATGATTATATTCATTTTTGTTTTCATGTAATTTACCAATTGTCAAATATTTTTCTCACCAAGGAATCGGTTACCGTCAATTTAAATTTTCTCAAACATGAAATCACAGCTGATCTTTTTTTGTTTTGTTCGACCACTGTTACAATATGGCAACTGAACATGATGAGTCTAATATCATTAAACAAATAAAGAATATAATTCACACAAATGGTCAATTAAGTGGTTTAGTTTTAATAAGGATTTGATCAATGTTATCTGTAGTGGTTGCAGAGGGAAAACATTAGCTAAGTCGGAACTTCTGAATGTCAGTTTATGATCAGATATATATTCTGTACAGTGAACATCACATCTGTTAAAGTAATTAGCAGAATGTTGTGGTTTGGTAGAAATAATACTGTCAATGGAAGTGTTTGAGTACATGTCTGTATGATACTGTAAACATACTTCTTTTCGCTTTGTGCAAATTTCACGAAATTGACAGTATAGACTACATCGTGCGGTCAATTATTTGCGCAATCAGTAATTGCCGGAACTGCCAGCTGTCTCTTAGGCAGCCACTAATAGCAATGAAAACAACCAAAGTGTCTTAACCTGTCAGGCGACGTGTATTGCATACTCACAGGAAATCCCTACCTGCACGATATATATAGTAATATGTTTACTCACAGAAGTATTGAGTACTTAGGAAGTGAGATATCGTGATGCAAATATAAAGAGATGAAAAACACATCAGTCTTATGTTCTGAATTCTGACAATCTGACGATGGCATTGTTAAATTGACTATCAGGAAAATGAACTTCTACTGTATATATGAAGGTTTTTGTGATTTCATTTCGTGATATGCCGGAATAAATATAAATAAAATATTAATGAATAAATGAAATACTGCTGTTATTTCTATCCGAGTCATTGCATGGTAATCCGTTTTGTATCAAACCATCTGTCACTACGATTGGTCAAAATAGAACATGTGAGGACATTATTTGGGAAA
This sequence comes from Haliotis laevigata, assembly GCA_008038995.1. Lineage (NCBI taxonomy): Eukaryota > Metazoa > Mollusca > Gastropoda > Lepetellida > Haliotidae > Haliotis > Haliotis laevigata. Next base: position 135,816 of record VKKT01006107.1, on the reverse strand, counting down.
TCCATTACAGCGACAGTTAAGTATGATTCTTTATGCTACTATCAGTCGTCATTTTAAGATTCCCGTAGATTTCTGTCTTCAAACTTGATGTGTTATGGTAAAAACTCAAAGGCGAGTGTGGGTTTATTCGCCGTGTATAAATTTTCGTGGTAAAATATTTTGCGAGACAATAAAACCTGCGGGATATATAATATGTTTACAGTAAATGGCATGATATGCATACTTCACATCTGTCAGAAAGGAAGAATCCATTTGTCAGTTAAAATGAGTTTCATTAGTTCCAAACTAGTGGCTGTCTCTAACTCGGATAGTGATTTGTGACAATAGAAATCGTTATTATGATCTTTATGAATACTAAAGGTTTGAAAATAAATAACAAATAAAATATGATTCTTTCACAGCAAACATGGCTCCTAAAGGGAATAACATGGTGCCCAATGGGCACTTCCACAAAGATTGGCAGCGCCGTGTTAGGACATGGTTCAACCAGCCAATGAGAAAACAGAGGAGACAGGATACACGTGTACAGAAAGCTCGTGCCATCGCCCCTCGCCCTGTCAAAGGTTATTTGCGCCCCATTGCACGATGCCAAACCTTCAAATACAACACTAAAATCAGAGCTGGTCGGGGATTTACTCTTGAAGAACTGAAGGTAACCTGTCCTTTTAACAATGTGGGCTGTTGTGGGGATTCGGGGCGGTGGGGTAGCCTAATGGTTAAAGTGTTGGCTCGTCACGCCGAAGGCACGGGTTCGAATCCCCACTTTGGTACAATGTGTGAAGCCCATTTCTGGTGTCCCCCTGCCGTGATGTTGCTGGAACATTGCTAAAAGCGGCGTAAAACCAAACTCAGTCAGTCAGTGTTATGGGGATTCTTTGTTAGAAATGGTCCTCATCATCCCTTGCTGGTCATAATATATCTTATGGTCAGATTAATTGTATGTCTTTGAACACATACTACATGAATTATTCCCCACGATCTGATTTGCTTTGTCCTGGAATTAGTCTGTTTCACAGGCACAGCTGTGTTTTATAAAGCTGCAATATGGCATTGAATATAAAAATGTAGTTCGCTCCTTTAGCCTCAAGTTAAAAGTTTGAGCCTAGTAAACTGTCTCATCTATGCCAGTTTTGGCTGCAAGTTTCAACGATTAAGTATCTGTATCCCCTACAGTTGACCCAAATATGAAAGTGTTACAAGTACTATTAAACCATATTTGATAGATCTTGTTGTCATGCTTGTCATTGCAGTGACTTGTCACTTCTTGTTTTGGCATGAGGACTTAATTGTTTACAGTTTATCATGACAACCTGAAAATTATTGACTGTTGCTAAGGTCCTGGTAATAATATTGATGTTCAGTAACCCATGCTTGTCGTAAGAGGCGACTAACAGGTACGGGTGGTCAGGCTCGCCGGCTTTGTTGACACGTCATCGGTTCCCAATTGTGCAGATCGATGCTCTTGCTGTTGATCTCCAGACTGTCTGGTCCAGACTCGATTATTTACAGACTGCCGCCTTGTAGCTGGAATATTGCTGAATGCGGCGTAAAACTAAACTCACTCACTCACTCCATCAAGCTAACTAAGCCTGTGACCTGACAAATGGCGATGTCAAAGATGGCATTATTTTGTTGTTACCCTGTCTGGAGCCTGGCATCATGGGGATATACCATGGACTGTCCAACTCGTAGTTGATATACTTTGAGGTTAACGGTGACATAGTGACTTAGTGAGCTAGACTGTGAGCAAGGATAATCCTAGTACAAGCAGTCACAAACAGGTACTAGCATGTTGCTATAAACATGGAAGTCAAAAATCTTGAAAACAAACTCCATTTACCCAAATCTCACCAACTTAGAACCAATTCAATGCTTAGTGAAGAAGAAAATAAGAAAACGTGTTACTCATCCCAAGCATGCTTAAGTTGCAAGAATAATGTTTCAGTTTTAAAGGTGATAAAGAGGCCAGAAATTTTGTTTTGTCTTTATTAAGTCTTTAACTCTAATTTCCAGCAAGCTGGCATCAACAGGAGGCAAGCCAGATCCATTGGCATCTCTGTTGACTACCGTCGACGCAACAAGACCGTGGAATCTCTGCAGCAGAATGTGCAGCGTCTGAAGGAGTACAACTCCAAACTCATCCTCTTCCCACGCAAGGAGAGCAAACCCAAGAAGGGAGATGCCACGGTCAGTATAGAAATAGTGTTTTGTTTTTATAATGCTGCACTCAACAAATGCCTTGCTTCATGGTGTCAGCCTGAAGAAAAACTTACTGGATAGGATAATGCAGTGACTGTAGTGGTGGCCCGATCAATTGAAATAATTGAAGATTGGTCGCAATGATAAAACGACCAAGCAAATGATCATGTTTTCTCATAATCGAACACAAACAATTCTGGAACTCTTGTTTTCATCAACATCATTTTTCACAGGGTTGGTTTTGTCTTTTACATTTCATAAGATCTACAAGCTCATTCCAAGTCATAATTGAATTTATCTTAAAGACACCAAGAAATTTGTTCCTAACATACTAGTCATCCTTTAAAGATGTGAAATTTTGCCCCCTCAAAAAAACAAAACTAAGTACATGTTTTTTCCTTATTTTTGTGTGCATTAACACATTTCATAAATGACGCTAACCAATTATTTTCAATGATTGATCGGTGGTAATGAACCAATCATCAATTATGAGATTTTAACCAATTCCCAACACTAATGACTTGTATTAACCAAGTCAGTGAGTCTGACATTTCATCCTGTTAATCCCTTATTGAGATTTGCATGGTTGGGTAAGGAGCAGTTCCAACCAAGGTTTACCTTGTCGTAAGACTGTACATACTGGTAAACCTTCTTTGGGCATTGAGGGTTAGGCTTGACCCTGAGCCATTTATGCTTATTGTAAGAGATGACTAATTGGATATGTTGGAAGACGTGGTGGGTTAGGATTGACCCTGAGCCATTTATGCTTATTGTAAGAGATGACTAATTGGATATGTTGGAAGACGTGGTGGGTTAGGATTGACCCTGAGCCATTTATGCTTATTGTAAGAGATGACTAATTGGATATGTTGGAAGACGTGGTGGGTTTGGCTTGACCCTTAACCATTTATGCATATTGTAAGAGATGACTAATTGGATATGTTGGAAGACGTGGTGGTTTAGGATTGGCCATGAGCCATTTATGCTTATTGCAAGACGTGGTGGGTTAGGATTGGCCCTGAGCCATTTGTGCTTATTGCAAGACGTGGTGGGTTAGGATTGGCCATGAGCTATTTATGCTTATTGTAGAGATGACTAAATGGATATGTTGGAAACGTAATTTTGTTAGCCATTGTACCTGACTGAGCAGCTCGAGATCATTACTCATATTGCCTGCATGGTGCCGATCACTTTATATCATGAATCTATCTCATTGATTTTGCTAATAAAACAGTTAATCACCTTTAAGTTTAATAGCCAAATAATTCACACTGTTATCTGTGCAAGCAAGTTCAATTTGTACACAGTTGTTTGGTGGAGAAAGAGTGTCCCTGTCACATTTTTTATTTCCTTACCCTCTGCAGTGTTGAGAGACCATTTTATTTTGTTTATGCAGTCATAGATAAGGTATTTGTCTGTCCTAAATTTTTAATCCGTTTGGTTACATTGGTTTAAGAGGAGGGTGGAGTAGCCTAGTGGTTAAAAGGTTCACTTTTCACATCTGGTTTGATTCCCCACATGGGTTCAATGTGTAAAGCCAACATCTGGTGTCCTCTGCTGTGATTTTGTGTGAATATTGCTAAAAGTGCCCTAAAGGGTTCACTTGTGCCGAGGACTAGGCTTTAATTCCCAGTGTTGGTGCAATGTGTGAAGCCCATATCTGCAGTCCTCTGCAGTGATATATCTGGAATATTACTAAAAGCAGTGTTAAACTATACTCATACAACGGTTGCTCCCTCCCCCCATCCCTCCCCTATGTAACTTCATGTGTATCCACATATGCACCAAAATACTAGGAGACTATTCATGTTTGGTTCTTGTTAGTGAATGAGTTGATGTTTGTGTTTCAGGCTGAACAGATCAAGACAGCCACCCAACTCAAGGGAGACGTCATGCCCATCAGACAGGTGTACAGGAGCGAGAAGGCTCGCAAGATCAGCAAGAGAGAGAAGAGATTCAGTCCCTTCGCTGCTCTGCGTAGTGCTCGCGTTAACGCCAGGCTGTTTGGAATACGCGAAAAGAAGAAGCGTGAAGCTGCTGAGAAGGAAAAGTAAACTGTAAAAAGCTGTGGACATTAAAAAAAAAGGAAAAATATTGTGTTTTTCTCTTTGATCCCTGTGGGGAATTTGAACAGGTATATCACTCCAGTGCCAAGAGCTTCCTGTAAGACAAATGATTAATGGTGAGGCTGTCAGTGTCTCCTCTTGCTCTGCGACTTAGGTTTTACCCTACACATCTTCTATGGGGTAGCCTTGTGGTAAAATTGTTTGCTCATCACGCTGAAGAGTTGATTGAATTCCAGACTCATGTTCAATGTGTGTAGCACGTTTTTGGTGATCTCTGCCAGATATAGCTGGAATATTGCTAATAGTGCCATAAAACATTCTGTCCATATCAGATTTGCCTGGACCACACTCCCTTGTTTACAGGCTCTTGGTGCTGCGGGAATACTTTTTACTAAGAAGAAAACACATTTATGATTGTCAAATAATGCATGCTCCAACAGCAAGACAACATTAGGGGATAATCATCAGGTGCAGTTTTCAGTTGTCCCAAAAGATTTTCTGTGGTATTAAATGAATTGTCAGTATCAGATTAACATGTTGCAGTCCCTGACTGAAACAAGGTTATAAGCATTTGTCCTAAGACCACAGGGGCTTGTAACTGTCATTGACGGGGTTTTAGTACTATATAACAGGACTTTTATAGAGTACTAAGACCCCGTTAGTGACAGTATATACCTTGATGGCAGTTTTTAGCCTTACACGCCCCAGGGCCTCCTTTCACAAAGCTCTAGGGTGATCGCAAGTCACTAAAGTAACTTTAGTGCAATGTGAAAGAGTGGGTTGTTAACCTTAGTAAAAGTTGCTTCGTGAAAGAAGTGAAAGAAGCCCGTGAAATCTATCCGCACGAGTTATCGTTATTTTAGTGAACAGATTCGACACACTATCTATGAGCAGTGGGAAGAATTTATACCGGGCAATTGGTTCAGTAAAAGAATATGCTATGAAAATATGTAGATTGTATAAAACAACAATTTCCGATGAGCGACTATTGTTCTCCACAATTAATAATGCAAGATCATACTGAATGGTGACTTATTTATCCGGCAGTTGGCCAAGGGTGGAAACTCCATGGCTTTATCAAAGTTTTCATGCACTCAAAGTTGATCTTTGGATATTTTCATGTCTATAATTCAGTAAAATAGGTCGATTACCTGTGCTCTTCTCTCTTGCTTACTTATTGCTTACGTGAGGTGAGGTCAGGTGAAATTGGGATTAGCGTTGTGCTTGAGAATGTTTCGCTCATATGACGACGTGCATGCTTATGTATGGCTGCATGTACTAGCCCAGACTGAAGCTGGTTTGCTGGTTTTATAGTGCTAGCCCACTGAGATGCCATGCGACAGTGAAGCATGACTACCCCACTCAGTCACATTATACTTACTCCGAGCGGACCAGTCCTTGTTGTACCCATTGATGCCGAGCGCCAGGCAGGGACCACCAGTGCCATATTTTAACGTCTTTTTGTATGACGCGGTCGGGGATCGAACCCGCGACCTTCCGCTCTCCGGGCAGACGCTCTAACCACGGAGGCGGTCTCTTGCTTACGTGATTAAGGGAAACAAAATGATTAGCGGTTGATTACAAGATCTTCATACAGATCATGGGGACGTGTGCACTAAAAAAACACAAAATATCGATAAGTTTATCTATAAGAAAACATGTACACGCCATAGTTTGTTTCTTACTTTGTCGTTGAACGCCGCACGCAGTAATGTTTCACTATATGGCAGCGGTCAGTAAATATTCGCGTCTGGACCAGACAGTCCAGTGATCGATGCAAATGGGACACGATGACGTGTCAACCGATTCAGCGAGCCTCACGGGTACGGGTTATACATGTATATTCAATCCTAAAATTAAAGGAAGTCAGCAAATGGACTCACGGGCTATGTGGTACTGACTTGTCCGAGATACTAGAACTGTTGGAGACTGATAGAGACAGTACACGTATTGATGTCGACAGTGCAGCAGCTGCAGATATGGATGTACAAACACTGATGTCTTCAGGTATGCATGAGATATACATAAATGATAGAAAATATGATGTGGTATTCGTCTGATATAATTCAGACAAGCGCATGGTATATGATATATGATTTGGTCGTACATTGCAATCACCTTTCCACCAACCAGTGACACACTGAAAGACGCCGATCAGACAGACCGTAAAACGTTACAAACATCTTTTGACCAGCCAGTTACACACAGTAGGACGCCGATCAGACGGACAGTAAAACGTTGTTATAACTTTCGACCAACCAGTTACACACTGAAAGACGCCGATCAGACAGACAGTAAGACGTTGTAATAACTTTGGACCAATCAATGACACACTGTAAGACGCCGATCAGACAGACAGTAAGACGTTCCAAACATCTTTTGACCAACCAATGACACACTGTAAGACACCGATCAGACAGACAGTAAGACGTTGTAATAACTCTCGACCAATCAGTGACGCACTGTAAGACGCCGATCAGACAGACAGTAAGACGTTGWAATAACTTTCGACCAATCAATGACACACCGTAAGACGCCGATCAGACAGACAGTAAAACGTGGGGAGTGAGTAAGTTTAGATTAACGCCGCTTTTAGCAATATTTCAGCAATATCGCAACAGGGGACACCAGAAATGGGATTCACACATTGTACCCATGTAGGGCACAAACCTCGGTCTTCGGCGTGACGAGCGAACGCTTTTGAGCTTTGGGCTACCCCGCCGCCCTAACTCGACATAGAAACCAGCTTTGATTATTCACTGAAACACTTTCTATCTGCACAGATGGCAGATGTACTACGTCCACGTGTCCTTCCACAACGTCATTTTAATCAGAGGTTAAAAATCGCAAACGCCGTTTTGTCTGACGAATTGAGGTTCACTCTCGTCATCAACGAGAGGTATCGAGTTTAGAACGTCGAATGTTCATACAGCATGGCCATTATGGGGGATGAGGCCATAATGGTATGGAGGGGCATCACAGTGATGCGCTCCATCAGGCCATCATTGAAGCACTTGTGTCAGTTTCACGACGTGTGGAGCAACATATATTCTTTACAGGGGGTTCGATCCCCCTTTTGAAAATGACTAGACCACATTGAAGTTAAAGGTTTTGCATTGGCGGGGGAGTTTACGAACACCGCACACACACACACACACGGAAAATCTGATCAGCTGCTCCTCGGCAGACAATAACATATGATTTCCATTTACTGATACATATGGTTCATAATGTATATCTTGACCAGTCTAACTACCCTCTACTTTTTGGCATCATATATTATGATTTATATCCCCCTGGATCTGTCCTTAAAAGGGTACAGACGACTCCCCTTTAAGTAGATATTTCTGAATATGGGTTTGACGTATTTATTGGTTTATTTAAATTTTAGCAATACAAAACAAATAGGTAAAGGTAAACAGGTGTCAAAACGAACGGTTTTAGGGGTTTTAATGATATTCTAGTATGTCAGCAGAACCGAGATATAAACTCAAGGATAGTTTCTTAGAAAGGTGACTGAGTGAGTTGGGTTTTACGCCGCTTTTAGCAATATTCGAGCAATATCACGGCGGGGGACGCCAGAAATGGGCTTCACACATTGGACTCATTGGGAACTTGGACGTGACGAGCGAACGATTTAAATAACCACTAGGCTACCCCATCGCCCCTTGGAAAAGGTGTGGTACAATTATGTCGTGCAAAAAATCAGCCTGAGCCGTGGACCTGATCACACTTACAAAATACAAAATGTTTGAATATTGGACGTGCTTCACCCACTTTCACCATAGTGCCGTGCAATGCGATGCCGTAAGTCGAAAGAATACTGTTTCATTTCAATTACAATGTTTTGGAGCATATCATTTCCAGTACATTTTGTATATAGAGATCCAGGTTAGAATTGATCTTCAGTAACCCATGCTTGTTGTGAGAGGCGACTAACGGGATCGGGTGGTCAGGCTCGCTGACTTGGCTGACACGTCAGCGTAGATCGATGCTCATTTCATGACGTTGATCACTGGATTGTCTGGTAAAGGCTCGGAATATCTACAGACAGCCGCCATGTAGCAGGAACATTGTTGAGTGCGGCGTTAAAGTAAACAACAAACAAAATAAAAATTCTACTAGGGCTTGGACGGGTAACCCAGATACTCGGGACGGGTGGGTAATGTGTTAGACCTGGGTACCCGTCTCACTACCCGGACCCGTTATGTTCATGTGACTACTTCATTAAACAATGTAATACTATATTCTTTCATGATTAAAAGGTTAACTGTATTGTCTTTGAAGATTTAGACATAATTTACAGTCACATCTTTTGAATATAAGACATGGTTAAGATATTGAAAACTCGAAATTGTAGCCTCCGGGCCTCCGAGTCGAAGAATATATTGCCATTTCTTGCAAATTTGATGTCAGGAATTAACATAAGGGGTATCCGGGTAGGGTAGGGTAGGGCAATAGTGGGTGGGGTACCCGGGTAGAAATTTCAAAATATGGACCCGTCCCACCTGCGGCAGATTTGGTAAGACGGCGCGACTTCATGAGTTGTGTATTCCAACTGGTTTTCTTTCCTTGGGCAGAGAAGCTCGTGTCTATAAACTGTGTTGCAACCTGCTAAGGCATACCTAGCCCTGCTGTGTTAAATAATGCATTACATGTCATTTAGCCAGGTATACCTATTGTTTGTGACCTGAAAATAAGACGAAACTCATTTCAGTAAGAAATGAGAGCTTGCATTCAGATGCTTCGAGTGTCAGAAGGACCACTTGTGTCATTCGTGTGCATTGATCAACACTTCGCTGTCACCTCTCTCGTAGCATCTGAGTGAATGAGTAAGATTTTCACAGCTTTTAGTATTGCAACAACTTAGTATGGACACAAGAGATGGGCTTCACACATCTTTGATGGGCATTTTAGAAGTTGAGGCGATGTAGATTGATGACAATTTCACTGAATACAATGAATACCCTGCCCATTCGTCAACCAGACCATCAACTCCCTCAACCCAACGACCAAGCCGCCCCGACAACAAACAGCCTTCTTCACCACCAGTCTTCCCTACATAGAATCAACTAGCAGCAAGCTGACATAAACGTCATAACGGGGCAACAGCATCTAGAACCTCTTGCAGGAAGACCTAGGTCGTCCGAGAGGCAAGACCCCTCAGGTGTGGTTTACTATAGAATGTGACTGCCTGACTCCTGTGTTGGAGAAACGCCAAGACCAATCACCCTCAGGGTCAAGGAACGCCTGAGGCTTCAGTTAGGAAGAACGATTCCAAATCAGTCATTGCCGACCACATCAAAGCCCACCCAATCCACATAGAAAGGAACCAGTCAGACTACAAACTTTGGAAGAAGAAGAAGCTATAGATAGGCCTGCCCTCAACAGAGATGAAGGATACTACATTCCTAATGCCTACCATCACTTGATAAAGTAATCATCAATAATTCATAATTATATGTCTTGTGAACATTATCTGTTTCAAACAATTTACGTAACATGTCATACAAGCYATGTTTATCAACCTCATCTATTKTATAAACATTCACCTGGCTTTCTATCATTTGTATAGCTATAATTCAATCCTTGTATGTCACCCAACTGGCTTCCAATCAACTTACTCAATCTCCTATACAAGCGCTGTACATCAACATTTATTCTGTAAACAACTCATCCCCAATTTATTGTAATAACAACTCATGTATATATTCTCTCAATTTGTTTCTCATGTACCACTTGCTTGACGACATTAGAATCTATGTCGAAACGTTGCCTTTCACAGAATAAAGGAAGTTGTATATCCATAAAATTGTCATCATTCTTCATACAAGCGGATGTTGCCCATGGTATATGCGCTTTAATGCAGGTCAGAGACAGACCGGTGAACGGGATCAATTTCAGCTGGCCAAACCAGCATCCCCATTGTCCCTTTGGAGCTTCAGTAAACTGGTAGTTCCACATATCCAATATTTGTAGGCCTAATATAGTTCTGTTGAACCAGAGACCATCTATTATATAGTTCTGGTGAACCAGAGACCATCTATTATATGGTCTCTGGTTGAACAATATAGCCCTTACAAAGCAGCTAGGCGCGGTGGGGATAGCCTAGTGGTTAGAGTGTTCGTTTGTCACGCCGAAGACCCGGATTCGATGCCCCACATGGGTACAACGTGTGAAGCCCATTTCTGGTGTCCCCCGCTGTGATAGTGCTGGAATATTGCTAAAAAGCGGCGTAAAACCATACTCACTACAAAGCAACTTAATGTCAACATTTGAGATTCCCCTTGAAGCTGCAGTAAATGACACTAAGAATTTCCCAGGTCTAGAAATACTGACTGACTGAGTATGGTTTTACACAGATTTTAGCAACCCACTCAGCCAAGTGGCTTCCACTTTTATAAGGCAGTGTGTCTTGATGAAACAATGCTACACAAATAATTGGCTGAATGTAGGACGTCAAAAAGCCATTTTGGAAGGTGACATATTTTCCTCTTCGTGCCACAGGCTGTCATCTGAT
>VKKT01006101.1:36368-51398 GCA_008038995.1 Haliotis laevigata | reverse complement strand
TAAAACTAAACTCAGTCACTCACTCAGCGATTTATGGCAGCTTCACTCCCATGGTAACATGTTATAACTGGGATCATATTTTCTCATGTATGCTGGCTTCAGAATGTTTTGATAAGGATGTCTCGTAGTTAAAAGCTGAACCCTGAACTGAACCAGATGCTGACAAATGAATGCTACAGGCCCTCTGGAACTGTAACTCAATGGTATCAGTGAGTGAGTCAGTAGGTGAATGGGTGGCTGAGTGGATGAGTTAAGTTTTACAACGCTTCTAGGAATATTCCAGCAATGTCACAGCAAGGTACACCAGAAATGGGCTTCACACATTGAACCCATGTGGAGAATCAAACCTGGGTCTTTGGCATGACGAGCGAACGCTTAAACCACTAGGCTACCCCACCGCCCCACCAAATGTCATCAGGTACAGTAACCATCTCCTCAAAGGTTACATTGAATGAGGAACCTTACAGGATGAGGAATATGTTGATGACCGATGACAANGTTGATGACCGATGACAATGTAGAAGAGATTGTGTTGAGGTGATGATTACCCTCTGTTCATCAGTATTTAGTTTTTCACCGACTCATTTACTCCATCACTGTTGTTTTAGATGGGAACACCGCAAGAGAAGCCAAAGCGGCTCCGCCTGGTTGTAGATGTGTCGGGGAGCATGTACCGCTTCAACGGCCATGACGGCCGCCTGGAGCGTGAGATGGAGGCTACGCTGATGGTGATGGAAGCTTTTGAAAAGTACGAAGACAAGTTCAAGGTAGGCAAGTTTGACAGCAGCTCTCATGGATTACATAGCAGATTTCAGTCATCAAATCATGTCCTGGTTGTTATCAGTTAGCTGCAGATAATGTTAATCTACTGCGTGTCACATCATACTATGCATATATTCCTCTCATCCCTTGTGTGAAGTCACAGTTAGCCTTATAACAGTGTAAGAATCTACATTGAAAAATCACTCTTTGCAATAAACAAGAGATATTATCCATAAAGTCATATCCTTCATTACTATCTTAAATCACTTAAACCATTTCTGGTGTCCCCCGCCGTGATGTTGCTGGAATATTGCTAAAAGCGGCATAAAACCAAACTCAGTCAGTCAGTAAATCACTTAAAGGTCTACTATGAGGCTGTATTTTTAGCTTTAATTCAAGGGATGTCATTTCACAAAATATAGTTGTTTGTCTGAATGAGTAAGTGAAAGGAGATTGGTTAGATTTTGTTTTTAAATATATTTGGATATAGATAATAGAGTCTGGAATGGAGAGAGTGACTTATCCAACCTTGTGAGCACCCTCGACTGCTGCAGCAGTGATTTTACTGTCTCTTTGAATATACTGAGAGATGTCAGTCAATTACAGACGGTAATGGCTCTCTATTCCAGTATGACATCTACGGCCACTCAGGAGAGGATTACAGGGTTGAGTTTGTTAATGCTGATAAACCACCCACCAACAACCGAGAGAGACTGAATGTACTGAAGGTGGGTTCATGTTGCCGTACATACAACTATTTAGAATTCATATTCAGGGATAGTATACTGTTGGCCACACAACTACGTATGTAGATATCTTTTACTAGAAAGCATGGTCAGCGTACTCTCGAACAGGCAAGTATCTGGATGCCATTTTAGGCAAAACATAGCAAAAATATGCTACCAGACTTTCAGTACAGATATCCTTATATGAAACATGGTTAGTATACTGCTGGATTTATCATTTTCTGGAAATCATGGATAGTTTGCTACCATCCATACAACTGTGTGTCAATGTTAGAGGAACCTATTTTGAGTTATCCAAGGTCTGATACAGCTGCAAAATGATAACAAAATAAGGAATACTGGTAAGGCGTGGTGGGCAAACTGTCTATAAGGTGCCAGGCTAGTGATCCAGCGAGGTTGAGGTGCTGAGATCGAGCCCACCTGTGACCGGGTGTAAAAACCTTGGAGTCAACTTTGTGTGAAGACTCTTTCAGCGTTGTCACAACCCCTAGTGTACAGTACACAACCCTGTGCACTTAAAAGAACCCACGAATCCGTTGATATATGACCAGATGGTAGCCTCATAAATATGTACGAACACCTAGTTGCAGGTACAGAAATGTGCAGTTAACTTGGACAAAGTACTGTGACTATGTGTCTCAGTTCGGCTGTGAATGGGTATCCCGCAAGGATGGGAAAGCTGCAATAACTCGGTGCGCCTAGTGGCTGCAAGAATACTATGCTCCCCAGGGAGTTGAGATTGATAATATGATGTGCCATTGAGATTGACATCCAATGATCGAGGAAAAAAGTACCAGTGCCGTGTGCATGTACTAGTTGCGTGGATATAGTACTGGGGATCCAGCTGTTATTTAGAGACAAACGTAAGGGGAACACAACAATGTTTGACTGTAACTACATGTCATTATGCAATAATCAGGGCAGTGGGGTAGCCTAGAGGTCAAAGCAATTGCTCGGCATGCTGAAGGCCCGAATTCAATTACCCACATGGGTAGAGTCTGTGAAGTCCATTTTTTGTGTCCCCTGCATAATATTGCTGCAATATGGCTAAAAGTGGGGTAAAAACTCTCTCACTTGTAATAATTATAGATGTATCGATGATTGTTCTCTGAGCTTTAACATGGGGAGATCCAGGTAATTCTCTAAAAATATTTAGCTGAGTTTTGTATTGAAGTTTGTGTACTCCACCAGCTGATGCACGCCCACTCCCAGTTCTGTCTGAGCGGAGACAACACACTGGAGGCCACCAAGAACGCCATCCAGGTCATCGGCAATGAAGAGGCTGACGAACACTTTGTTCTCCTCCTCAGTGATGCCAACTTCGACAGATATGGAATCCGACCTTCCCGATTTGCAGAAATCCTTAACTCCAATGAAGACGTCAATGCCTATGCTATTTTCATCGGATCACTTGGCGATCAAGCCGTCAGGTAGGATTAGGCTTTGTTCGAATTTCTCCGATAGAATCAGACTCTGGATGAGATTGCTGTTTGTTGGAACCAACTTCAACAATGGTACATATTATCATTAATATTTGGACAGCCAGCACCTAGTACTGTTGTATACTGCTCAGGGAGCTGAGAATGAAAATTGCACACTGATCATGAATCCTCAGCAGGATACATGTCACCACTCTAGTCACTGGTAGATGTAGGCAACAGTAGCAATAAATTATAACAACCTGTGAAAATCTGGGTTAGAATTGGTAAGAGGAAACTAACAGGATCTGGTGGTCAGGCTTGCTGACTTGGTTGACACAGTCTTCATATCCTGTTTGCTTAGATCAATGATCATGATTTTGATCACAAGATTGTCTGGTCCAGACTCAGCTGTGTACTGACCGCTGCGATATATAACTGGAATATTGCTCATGGTTAAATAACAAAGAAACAAAATTAGATAATTTTTAGGTCAGACCAATTTTATTTCTTGTTTTACGGATCCGCCAGTTGAAAAATAATTGAAATTAATTTCAAAAATGTAAACTTACAAGAATTTTGTTTGTTAGATTGTATTTTGCCCCAGATACACTTCATGAATTGCCAAAAGTAAAAACATTTTAGTATTTAGAAGGAATATTACTTTGACTGGTGATTTTATTTATTATTTTTTTTCCCTCCTGCCTTTAGGTTTACTGAGGACAAAACCCTGTAAAACAAGAAATAAAATTGGTCTGGCCTTAGATATAATAATATTGATGCATGTTTCTACATTCCAGGCTGACGAAGCAGCTACCGATGGGTCACGCCTACGTGTGTATGGACAACAAAAACCTGCCCCAGATTCTCCAACAGATCTTCACATCCACCATGCTGTCTACATGATCATAAAGTCTGTAGTCAACAATGTATATTTTATATCAGAAAATGTGATCTTTTCCATTATAGGCTACCATAGCGGTGCAACATTAAACTCTGATCATTCTCCTAGGAATCAGGGATGGTTGTTCCACAAAATAGAGTGACCCTGGAAATCTGATAAAGGGCATTAAAAAATTGTCCCCGATACTTGATCAAACTTTTTCCACAAACAATGTTTTACAAATAAGCTGTGAATGATACCCTCTTCAATAATTGACAGGTTCATACACTCTATGTTCCTGCACCATTCAAGGATGTTTATGGAAGCTTTGTGATGAAGTCGTCATTTTTTACTGGTTACTCAAAGACCAATATTCTGACACAGGTAACATCACACGCAGATAAGCTGGTGGGGTAGCCTAGTGATAAAAGCATTTGCTCATGCCTCTGAGGACCTGGGTTTGATTCCTGAATATGATACAATGTGTGAAACCCATTTCTGGTGTCTCCCACCATGATAATGCTGGAATATTGTGAAAGGCAATGTCCAAGCATACACACTCACTCACATAACCTGGTGGTCACTCTGTCCATATCCTGCACATCAGATAAATCAAGTTCACATAATTTCCTAGAAATCCTTTTGACTTCCATCAGTTGAAACAGCCACGTTCCAAAAGCTTA
This sequence comes from Haliotis laevigata, assembly GCA_008038995.1. NCBI lineage: Eukaryota > Metazoa > Mollusca > Gastropoda > Lepetellida > Haliotidae > Haliotis > Haliotis laevigata. The sequence goes on along the minus strand of VKKT01006101.1, from coordinate 46,906 downwards.
TGACTACACTGCAAAACATCCATATCAATCCATGGCTGGTGAAAAAACATAATATACTCAAGAAAAAAGTAACACATCATGAATATCTTGGGGATGCTTTGTGCTCTGTCTAAATTTATATATTAATTGACGTTAAGTTCATGTAATTTACACCATTACTATCCTAACTGATAGCCTTGTGAGTGAACCTTCCAGGTCTTAATATTTTAATGATGGCAACCAACGCCAGGACAAAGTGAAGGCTGATATTGAAAGTTAGTTTTTATATGTGGTATAATTACTGTGTGTCTATAATGTATGTACGGGTCAGTTTTCTGAATGGAATAATATTTATTTAATCCTTTTTAACCACTATAAGGGTGTTTGTGTGATGATTTTATGTTGAACTGAATGTGTATTGTTTCAAAGAGTGAGTGTTATAGCAAGCATATTGTTAATGATTTTACATATTCTACTGAAGAATAAATGACTGCTGCAAGCAATCAGTTCTTTTCAACTAAGAGTTAATTTCCAGTATGGTTAATAATGGCATTCAAATACTTCCCTTATCTGCTTGTCTTGGATTTCATTATGATTATTATATCACTGAATATTGTAGGTCGGGTTGGAGCAGTTTTCTACAGGACCAATATTCAATATGCAGAGTTGCATCCCTTAGTTACCAGGATCTGCTGATCTAAAATTGAAATCACAGCATTGCAGTGTTATATCTAATCTCACATACCTGGTCATGTCCCAGACTGGCCTGGGCCCCGTTCCTCAAAGCGATCGTAGCGCTAAGGTGATCGAAACGCCCATACTTTAACACAGACTTATGACTGTTGTAGCGCTACGATCGCTTTGAGGAACAGGCCCCTGATTGTGTTTCTTTGTAGGTCATCACTGCCACAAGAAGTGTCAACAGGTGGTGTTGATGATAAATATAGAATGTTTGTGGTAAACTTTCGTGGATGCGCTATTTGGATGAGATGCTATAGGTCTTGTGTATATTGTTTTGGATATAAAACCTTTTTCATCTGTGGAACTAAACAGATTGTGTACTCTATTTTGTGCAGCTGTATAAGTTTTTCAGAAAGGTCTGATTGCTGAAGTCAAGCCTAATCTCTAGGCTGTAGTAACATTACAGTGTATTTTGATAGCTATGAATTAAAACAGATGATATGCAAGACAGTGTGGAGTTTGTTATGTTTTGAGTGTATTGCTAGATGTCCTTGTCCTTTACAAAGCTTAAGCTTGACATAAGTGAACCAGTTGGTAAANTCCCCAGGGAGTTGAGATTGATAATATGATGTGCCATTGAGATTGACATCCAATGATCGAGGAAAAAAGTACCAGTGCCGTGTGCATGTACTAGTTGCGTGGATATAGTACTGGGGATCCAGCTGTTATTTAGAGACAAACGTAAGGGGAACACAACAATGTTTGACTGTAACTACATGTCATTATGCAATAATCAGGGCAGTGGGGTAGCCTAGAGGTCAAAGCAATTGCTCGGCATGCTGAAGGCCCGAATTCAATTACCCACATGGGTAGAGTCTGTGAAGTCCATTTTTTGTGTCCCCTGCATAATATTGCTGCAATATGGCTAAAAGTGGGGTAAAAACTCTCTCACTTGTAATAATTATAGATGTATCGATGATTGTTCTCTGAGCTTTAACATGGGGAGATCCAGGTAATTCTCTAAAAATATTTAGCTGAGTTTTGTATTGAAGTTTGTGTACTCCACCAGCTGATGCACGCCCACTCCCAGTTCTGTCTGAGCGGAGACAACACACTGGAGGCCACCAAGAACGCCATCCAGGTCATCGGCAATGAAGAGGCTGACGAACACTTTGTTCTCCTCCTCAGTGATGCCAACTTCGACAGATATGGAATCCGACCTTCCCGATTTGCAGAAATCCTTAACTCCAATGAAGACGTCAATGCCTATGCTATTTTCATCGGATCACTTGGCGATCAAGCCGTCAGGTAGGATTAGGCTTTGTTCGAATTTCTCCGATAGAATCAGACTCTGGATGAGATTGCTGTTTGTTGGAACCAACTTCAACAATGGTACATATTATCATTAATATTTGGACAGCCAGCACCTAGTACTGTTGTATACTGCTCAGGGAGCTGAGAATGAAAATTGCACACTGATCATGAATCCTCAGCAGGATACATGTCACCACTCTAGTCACTGGTAGATGTAGGCAACAGTAGCAATAAATTATAACAACCTGTGAAAATCTGGGTTAGAATTGGTAAGAGGAAACTAACAGGATCTGGTGGTCAGGCTTGCTGACTTGGTTGACACAGTCTTCATATCCTGTTTGCTTAGATCAATGATCATGATTTTGATCACAAGATTGTCTGGTCCAGACTCAGCTGTGTACTGACCGCTGCGATATATAACTGGAATATTGCTCATGGTTAAATAACAAAGAAACAAAATTAGATAATTTTTAGGTCAGACCAATTTTATTTCTTGTTTTACGGATCCGCCAGTTGAAAAATAATTGAAATTAATTTCAAAAATGTAAACTTACAAGAATTTTGTTTGTTAGATTGTATTTTGCCCCAGATACACTTCATGAATTGCCAAAAGTAAAAACATTTTAGTATTTAGAAGGAATATTACTTTGACTGGTGATTTTATTTATTATTTTTTTTCCCTCCTGCCTTTAGGTTTACTGAGGACAAAACCCTGTAAAACAAGAAATAAAATTGGTCTGGCCTTAGATATAATAATATTGATGCATGTTTCTACATTCCAGGCTGACGAAGCAGCTACCGATGGGTCACGCCTACGTGTGTATGGACAACAAAAACCTGCCCCAGATTCTCCAACAGATCTTCACATCCACCATGCTGTCTACATGATCATAAAGTCTGTAGTCAACAATGTATATTTTATATCAGAAAATGTGATCTTTTCCATTATAGGCTACCATAGCGGTGCAACATTAAACTCTGATCATTCTCCTAGGAATCAGGGATGGTTGTTCCACAAAATAGAGTGACCCTGGAAATCTGATAAAGGGCATTAAAAAATTGTCCCCGATACTTGATCAAACTTTTTCCACAAACAATGTTTTACAAATAAGCTGTGAATGATACCCTCTTCAATAATTGACAGGTTCATACACTCTATGTTCCTGCACCATTCAAGGATGTTTATGGAAGCTTTGTGATGAAGTCGTCATTTTTTACTGGTTACTCAAAGACCAATATTCTGACACAGGTAACATCACACGCAGATAAGCTGGTGGGGTAGCCTAGTGATAAAAGCATTTGCTCATGCCTCTGAGGACCTGGGTTTGATTCCTGAATATGATACAATGTGTGAAACCCATTTCTGGTGTCTCCCACCATGATAATGCTGGAATATTGTGAAAGGCAATGTCCAAGCATACACACTCACTCACATAACCTGGTGGTCACTCTGTCCATATCCTGCACATCAGATAAATCAAGTTCACATAATTTCCTAGAAATCCTTTTGACTTCCATCAGTTGAAACAGCCACGTTCCAAAAGCTTATGACTACACTGCAAAACATCCATATCAATCCATGGCTGGTGAAAAAACATAATATACTCAAGAAAAAAGTAACACATCATGAATATCTTGGGGATGCTTTGTGCTCTGTCTAAATTTATATATTAATTGACGTTAAGTTCATGTAATTTACACCATTACTATCCTAACTGATAGCCTTGTGAGTGAACCTTCCAGGTCTTAATATTTTAATGATGGCAACCAACGCCAGGACAAAGTGAAGGCTGATATTGAAAGTTAGTTTTTATATGTGGTATAATTACTGTGTGTCTATAATGTATGTACGGGTCAGTTTTCTGAATGGAATAATATTTATTTAATCCTTTTTAACCACTATAAGGGTGTTTGTGTGATGATTTTATGTTGAACTGAATGTGTATTGTTTCAAAGAGTGAGTGTTATAGCAAGCATATTGTTAATGATTTTACATATTCTACTGAAGAATAAATGACTGCTGCAAGCAATCAGTTCTTTTCAACTAAGAGTTAATTTCCAGTATGGTTAATAATGGCATTCAAATACTTCCCTTATCTGCTTGTCTTGGATTTCATTATGATTATTATATCACTGAATATTGTAGGTCGGGTTGGAGCAGTTTTCTACAGGACCAATATTCAATATGCAGAGTTGCATCCCTTAGTTACCAGGATCTGCTGATCTAAAATTGAAATCACAGCATTGCAGTGTTATATCTAATCTCACATACCTGGTCATGTCCCAGACTGGCCTGGGCCCCGTTCCTCAAAGCGATCGTAGCGCTAAGGTGATCGAAACGCCCATACTTTAACACAGACTTATGACTGTTGTAGCGCTACGATCGCTTTGAGGAACAGGCCCCTGATTGTGTTTCTTTGTAGGTCATCACTGCCACAAGAAGTGTCAACAGGTGGTGTTGATGATAAATATAGAATGTTTGTGGTAAACTTTCGTGGATGCGCTATTTGGATGAGATGCTATAGGTCTTGTGTATATTGTTTTGGATATAAAACCTTTTTCATCTGTGGAACTAAACAGATTGTGTACTCTATTTTGTGCAGCTGTATAAGTTTTTCAGAAAGGTCTGATTGCTGAAGTCAAGCCTAATCTCTAGGCTGTAGTAACATTACAGTGTATTTTGATAGCTATGAATTAAAACAGATGATATGCAAGACAGTGTGGAGTTTGTTATGTTTTGAGTGTATTGCTAGATGTCCTTGTCCTTTACAAAGCTTAAGCTTGACATAAGTGAACCAGTTGGTAAATTTGGAGAAGGGGTACATGGGTGCACATAAATCATGAAGTTCAAAGATAAGGGTGAAAGGCTCCTCAGGGGAAAAAGATTCGGGGTGGGGTGGGGTGGGGTATGTATCTCCGCATCCCCCTCTGGTTCCGCTCCTGCATGTACATACTTTGTTCTTAGAGCACATACAACATATCCAAGCTCTGTTTAGCAAACTACATGGTCATGATATCAAACTTTGGGTATGTCAAGATTATGTGCTCATTTCAAGCTGATCAGTTTATTGGACCAGGATGCATCCGGTTTTCCTTGGTGTTCCTTAAATCGGGCCATGCCTTCACAGATATTTCTGCACCAGAGGAAAACAACCTGTTTACATGTTTGTAATAATAATGCATCTGTTCTAAACTCCACAAAATCACAGGTTTAATCTAAATTTGTTCCACAAAATCACATGTCAGGTTTAATCTAAATTTGTTCCCAAAAATCACAGGTTTTGTATGCACTTCTATTTGTCAGAGGCAGCATCACTATGGTCTGACCAACTGCAACATTATTCATTCAGATTGTGGTCATTTGCTTGTCAGCACCATACCCATGTTTCCTGGATCTCACCAACTTGGTAAATGTCTGCATTATTTAGAGTGAATCAAAGTTGACACTTGTAATGCTGTACGCCAGTGTTGTAGGGTTACACCTTGACTTACAAAGACGACCCCTAATAACGAGTTTCATGGGTCCTTAAGTGAAAGCAAATAATGAAAAGGCGTTTCTTTTCAAGAATTTGGTACAATGAATGCTACTGTTTGTACCCTATATGTTTTTCTGCTTCCATATTTTCTGCATCTAAATCTGACCAATGGCACTGATATTTATTGAGCAAGAATACTGAATGTTTAAATCTTAATGACCTAAACCAGAATGGTCTGTCAACACCATTACCGTTGGTTTGTGTTTGGGAGTCACGAAGAGCCATATGCCTGCGACCTGCATGATTTCCAGTTTGCCTCAAACATCAAGCAGATATGCGGTGATATAAATGGAATATGTTCAAAAGCCAAGCTAAACTTATCTCACTCACTCAGGCCAATCCCAGATTTGATTATGTCGTTGTGGTTTGTCTACACGATTCCTGTGCTCGTTGGTTTCGCATTTATGACCAGCATCACTTCCGGCCTTTCTATCACCTGTCGTGAAATGCATAAAGCACTTTTCAAATCCCTGTTAAAGGTTCACAGCATTTTCGCCCAACTTTTATATATTTATAAGTATGATATATGCATATCTATATAACATATACAATTTTATATCTTATATAGATAGGTATATATCATTCATATAAATATATAAGAGTTAGGCGCCTATGGCTTCGGACAAGCCATGTAAGAACTCGTTGACAACGAAAGGGAGCCCACTTGTATCCTCATATTGGATGAAGCTTACTGAAAACTGTGACTGAGCTAATTCGTCTGTGTGTACACGTCCATGTAGTTTGTATGTTGTCTAACGACACACACAGAGGATATTCCAGCTGTATAGCGGCTGTCTGTAAATAATATAGACTGGACCAGACTACCCAGTGATCAACAGTATCAGCATCGAATTCCGCATTTGGGAACCGATGACATGTGTCAACCAAGTCAGNNNNCCTGACCACCCGATCCCGTTAGTCGCCTCTTACGAAAGCGTGGGTTACTGAAGACCAATTCTAACCCTGATCTTCACGGGTCACATTTCCATGTAAATCATGTGCTTTAGTATACAGTAAATCACTCACTCACTCAACATGTTTTCATTTCTTTAGACATATTTTTCATTCGTCCAAAACAGATGGCATACACTTTACAATATTTATCTCTTACGTCACGCCGTTACATATCAAAGTTGCAACGTTTGTAAATATTCATTGACACATTGTACGTGCAAGTATCAAGCATTTGGATGAAACATTTTTCCCTTTTCCTGAGGTATAGCCAGATCACTGGGTGATTCAACCCTAGCTGCGCTGTGATATTTCTTCAACACAAACACTGACTGAAGCCGCAGGACGATATGTATAATTATCAGGATAACCGACATTAAAAACAGCAAATACGAGAACCACAAATACGTCACTTCCTCCATCAGGTATCCTAGCAACAGTGGTGTCGACATTCCCGCCGATGCAGCACATATCGTAATAACAGACGTGATCTTTCCCGTGACCCTGATGACATGCTCTTCTACCCAGGTGAAGGTCGTTGGAAATATGACGGATGTTGCAAGACCAACCCCAACTGACGATATCCAAATTCCAATATGTAACGCAAAGACAGAACAGATCAGGAATGCACCCAAGCTCGCTGACAGAATTAACATACACAGAATTAACATTGAGGATGGAGAAAATATCTTTATGATAAAGATCCCAAGGAACCGAAATGCAGCAAAGCTCCCCCAAAACACTGACGTAACCAAAGCACCATCGGACTTGTCCCAGTCCAACCCTTCCACAGTAAACACCGCCAGGAACGACATAAACGTCTCCTCTATCGCGCAATAACAGAAATAGAATGCCCCAATCATCGCCACTGTTATTATATAGACCGGAACTGGTATTCCTTGGCGGCCATCTTGTTTCTCCTCTACTGGCTTCCGGTTCTTGTCAACTTTACGAAGAAAAAACTCCACAAAAAAGGGAACAGAAGCTGAGAGAAAGAGAACAGCCGTGATTAAGAAAGCAAAAAGGATTTGAGATTTCGGAGCGTCTTCAGTGTCTTCAATCGTCATGTTATTACTGGTGCCATTTAATCCTGAAAGTTCCTGGACGTACGCAGTGGTTGTATTGTCCCCATACTGAAAAAGATGGGTCTCATTGACAGGCTCTGTTGTGATCGTGGCGTGGGCTGACTTTGGAGCTTGGAAGGGTTCTGTCACCAGAGGGGCTAGGAGACCCCCTAAGGCGAAAGAGAAGTGAAGAATCTGCATAAAAACTCGACTATCCTTGCCCCAGAGTCGGATCAAGTCGGCATTACCTCCTGAAAGTAGAATAGCTTGATTATAGCTGTTACATTTTGGAGTATTTATTGATTTCATGTCATAAACGTTACATTGATTACATTCCGCGAAGATCCGGGTTAGAATTGATGTTCAGCAACCCATGCTTGTCGTAAGAGGCGACTAACGGGATCGGGTTGTCAGGCTCGCTGACCTGATGCATGGCATCGAATCCGAGCAGCGTAGCTAGATGCTCATGCTGTTAATCACTGGCTTGTCTGGTCAAGTCTTATTTACATACCCCGCAATATATCTGGAGTATTGCTGAGTGCGGTGTTAAACAACCAACCAACCTTCCCGGTACCGTAGTACTTCAAACTATGACATAACCAGTATGTATATATACCAACCTGTCTCCACCCCCGCTGACACGAAGGATCTGATGAAGTACATAGCGATCATCGCCGGCAGCGGCGTACAGAGCGGGATGACGGCGGTGCCGATGGCGCTGCTGACTAGGCAGGCTGCCAGCAACAGCAGCTTGTTACACTTGTCGTACAGAATTCCGGTGACGAAGGCACCAGTGGTGTAGCCCACAGCTCCTGATGTGAACAGGGCGGAGGCTTGCTCCAGCTTGGTATTTGTGATCAGCATGAGGTCCAGGAAGGAAGGGCCCGTTTGGCCAGCAGAAAAACCCTGCAGAAATAGCCCCAAAATTGAATGAATGGGAGTTGTCAAACGCCGCACAGTATTCAAGCAATAGGATTAATGAATATGGCTGTATGCTGCAACGTTACAGCGAGGTATCACAGCAATTGGCTGGGCACATATTAACATGTGGAGAATCGAACCCGGGTCTTCAGTGTGAAAATCAAACATGTTAACCACTAATCTACCCCACAACCCACTCAATCTATATGACGGCGGCATGTGAATAATTGAGACTGGACCAGGTGATCCAGTGATGGATATTATGAACACAGAGCAACGCCGTTAGGGGAAGATGACACACAATCAACCAAATGAACCTGCCCTAGAATGTAACCATCAGATGACGTTCCGCTGACCCTCATAGTGACCGACTAATTTAATGATGAATGTGCTGGTTCTTGAACAAATGGGATGTCAGCTTTCAAAAACTATTCGGTTGCATTTCCTTTCCTCGATTAGGATTTTTCGATTATAACAATTCAACACCACAAAACAAAAAGAAAAAACATATTTTCAACAGTTAACAGTGTTTGAAATAAGCCAAAGATCCAACCAGACATCAGGGATGGTAACTTCAAAATGTTACCAGCCCAAAACGGATTTAACCAGACCAAATATGGTGAATTTACTCAGATGTATGGAACATCTAAAAACTTTACCAGACCATCGGGCTGGCTAGCTGTGAATTTAGACCGTCCGTCAGAAATCTAGACCGTCTCTGTCGGTCGGACGGGCCTTATTTCATACACTTCAGTTAACCCTTTTGGGTGCAAATGGCATGGAGCTCATACGACAGGATTCAATATAAGCCCACAACAGTAGATTGTGGCTTCGTTTTTCCATTCTGAACACATCGATAATATTCGATATTCATGTCCGGAATATTTCGCACGATCGTACCGAGAATTAAGAAGCCTTGACGCTGATTGGTTGATTAGAGGGTTCAAAGGACGCGACCAGGAATCAATAAACAACGATCATTGAACTCACCAGGACAATGTACGCCCAGAACAGGAACAGTGTACATATGAACTTGTTCTTGTAGATTGGGTCTTCGAAATTTTCTTTGAACTGGACATAGGAAGACTTCTTCTCGGGGGTCTTCATCTGTAAGTCCTCCACCTCCATTGTTGCTGTTGCTGAAACAGTGAACGCATCGTGATGATGCCCGCAACAAATGTCGCTTTACATAGCCATGTGCTGTAAAGCCTTTTAAGTGGATTCGTATTAATACCGGCACATGGTTGAATGTATATGTATGTAAATCAGAGCATGTACGATGTCAACGTAATTTTTCCTTCTAAGCCACAGGTACTCGCTTTTGTTCGGTAAATATACATATACATGTATAACCCTCATATATCACACACGTCGTGAATATTCATTACGTACAAGGAGTATACATGCATATATTCCCTGACAAATATCACGTTCCCCTTGAGTTCTTTGCTTCTTCTGATAGCCCACGACGATCGCTTACTTTTATCAATTCGAATTTAATACCCCTTTCACACTTGATGCGGAATGAGACGGAATGCTGTCGGAATGAAAATTCCTGGACATTCCTGAAATTCGAACTGCATTCTAAAACTTCATACTCCATTCCGAATACACTCCAACTATTCTGCCAATTCTTGTAACATGCCCGAATGTTTTGAACATGTTCATAACTTACGAGGAACATTCGAAGTGGAAAAATATCGAACAGCATTTGAAATGCATTCTAACTGCATTCTAAGTATTCTTACTGCATTCTAACTGCATCCTAAGTATTCTGAACGTATTCGAGGGAGAATAGAAAAAGCTAGCCACTTCAAATCCTGCAAGAATGTACTGAATGCGCCTCGAATGTACTTCGAATGCTGGTGAAGTTTAAGTGGAATATTATTCAAACCTATCGAAATATTTCGATTGCACTTGGAATACAGCTCGAATGTACATCGAATACAGCTCGAATACAGTCAGTACGTCCCGAATGCTCTTCAAATGAGCCACGACGTCATCGGAACACCGCCGAATCGCATAAAAAGCGTAGCCACCTGTCACTGAAACTTCAGATATCATTCACATCTTCAAGCTGCGCAAGTTGTCT
>VKKT01006099.1:8541-29824 GCA_008038995.1 Haliotis laevigata | reverse complement strand
GTGATGTTGCTGGAATATTGCTAAAAGCGGCGTAAAACCAAACTCAGTCAGTCAGTCAAAAACGACAGAACTGAGAATATTTTAAGTGTTCCATGTAATATTATCTGACCTGTAAAATACAAGATGGCATACAACTACGTTTCAGTTTTAGTTGTGTTTTTTCACAGATAGTTCTCTTGATTGTACAAAATGACCATGGCTGTTATATGTTGAGTGCTAGCAAACATCGGAGAGTGCCTATAGACAAAAACTGCATACTTCATAGAAATCGTTTAAGTGAAATGAATATAAGAATAAATCGTTAAAGTGAAATGAATATAAGAATAAATTGTGAATAACGATATTATTATGCTATAGTGATAAAAACTGTTCATTGATCATATCAAACTATGCATAAAAATCATGGAATATACGTACGTCTCATTTAGATGCCCTCTTTAAATCAGAAAACATTTGATAATTGATAACATATCAATAATACATCGATAAAATATAAATGCATAATCGGGTACAGGAAAGCCTGTCATCCAGTGTTGTGTAAATTTCTCTATAGTAATTGGAAGACACGGCCATTTACCATTATAACATCCGTATGGTGGGCGTAGAGAGTCTGTCACAAGTTTTGTAAAAACTGAATATAGTGTACAATTACGATCTAATCTAACCCATGTTATATAATGCGCTCGCATGTTTAACACAAGCAGTCATACATCACTGGCAACTAGGCATTATTCAACTCTGTTATAAAATTACAAGTACCAGCTTGTGAATGAAATCAATTAAATTCTTAATCGGTTTTAATTCAATTCATGTTTTTGTTTTTAAGTCAATCCGGTTTTTGATATTGCTCCTCAATTTTCTCGCTTCGTTTCTCGACCGTCACAACAAGAGCAGCTTTTATGAACGATGAAAAGACGTCTTTGCATTTAGAGAAACATTTGTGTCTATTGAATACCCATTCTACTTCTCACATCCAGGTGGAAAGGTCCCAAATAGGCATATATGGGGGCAATAAAAAAGACTCATCTCTACCGAAATGTACATTTACACAACAAACAATTAAGGAGATGAAAAGACGCTTCCCTTCTCTCACAAGTGTCAGAAAAATGAACAAAACGACTGCGAAAGAAATAACGAATGTTGCCCTCCCTTCCCCGCCCCCTAACCGCTCATTCACATCAGATAAAGCAAACCACAGACCCAACCACGGCAACCCCAGCTTCATTGTCAAACGTTGTAGTTCACGAAGTTCCCGCCAGGTGCGCTGACAGTGTCACGTGACGTCAGTTTGCACGTTCACCTCTTGACTAAATACCTGTGAAGTCGCGATTCTTGAAGCGGAACATTTGGTCACATTAATCCATCACTATTAGCTCTCTGTGATTTCATGGTTCGAGTTTTTGTAGTCAAGTAATAGGAGTTTAACTTCGGTGTTTTAAACAGACGTTCGGTTAAATGACGATGACTAGTTTTGAGTGTGTAGTGAGTTGTGAATACTGTGGATGAGTACTGTGTTGGTAAACGGAGTCAACAGATCGACAGATCAAGGATTGTATTCGGAATTATTCTGGGACTCGAACCCAAACTGAATGCAGCTAAGGGAGACTACCCTGAACAGACCCAAAAGGGTCACCATGAATTGGGAACAAGTAATTGCATTTAAATATTATTAATATATTTTAGAAGTTAAATAAAATGCAACAGAGAGAGGTTGGGCGATCTTGGGACACTAGCAGGGAGTGGTTGGGAGATCCTGGGACAGTAGCAGAAAGAGGATATGTGATCCTGGAACAGTAGAGAAGAGAGGTTGGTTGATCCTGGGACAGTAGCTGAGAGAGGATATGTGATCCTGGAACAGTAGCGAAGAGAGATTGGTTGATCCTGGGACAGTAGCTGAGAGAGGATATGTGATCATGGAACAGTAAGCTGAGAGCGTTCGGGTGATCCTGGGACAGTAGTTGAGAGAGGGTGGGTGATCCTGGGACAGTAGCGGAGAGAGGTTGGGTGATCCTGGGACAGTAGCTGAGAGAGGACATGTGATCCTGGAACAGTAGCGGGGGAAGGTTGGGTGATCCTGGGACAGTAGATGAGAGAGGATATGTGATCCTGGAACAGTAAGCTGAGAGGGTTCGGGTGATCCTAGGACAGTAGCTGAGAGAGGATATGTGATCCTGGAACAGTAGCGGAGAGAGGTTGGGTGATCCTGGGACAGTAGGTGAGAGAGGATATGTGATCCTGGAACAGAAAGCTGAGAGGGTTTGGGTGATCCTGGGACAGTAAGCTGAGAGGATTTGGGTGATCCTGGGACAGTAGCTGAGAGAGGACATGTGATCCTGGAACAGTAGCGGGGGAAGGTTGGCTGATCCTGGGACAGTAGATGAGAGAGGATATGTGATCCTGGAACAGTAGCGGAGAGAGGTCAGGTGATCCTGGGACAGTAGATGAGAGAGGATATGTAATCCTGGGACAGTAGCTTAGAGGGTTCGGGTGATCCTGGGACAGTAGTTGAGAGAGGATATGTGATCCTAGGACAGTTGCGGAGAGAGGTTGGGTGATCTTGGGACAGTAGATGAGAGAGGATATGTGATCGAGGGACAGTAGCAGAGAGGGTTCGGGTGATCCTGGGACAGTAGGTGAGAGAGGGTGGGTGATCCTTGGACAGTAGTTGAGAGAGGATATGTGATCCTGGGACAGTAGCGGAGAGAGGTTGGGTGATCCTGGGACAGTAGTTGAGAGAGGATATATGATCCTGGGACAGTAGCGGAGAGAGGTTGGGTGATCCTGAAATAGTAGATGAGAGAGGATATGTGATCGAGGGACAGTAGCAGAGAGGGTTCGGGTGATCCTGGGACAGTAGGTGAGAGAGGGTGGGTGATCCTGGGACAGTAGCAGAGAGAGGATATGTGATTGAGGGACAGTAGCGCAGAGAGGTTGGGTGATCCTGGAACAGTAGCAGAGAGAGGATATGTGATCGAGGGACAGTAGCGGAGAGAGGTTGGGTGATACTGGGACAGTAGCTGAGAGGGGATATGTGATCGAGGGACAGTAGCGGAGAGGGGTTGGATGATCCTGGGACAGTAGCTGAGAGAGGATATGTGATCCTTGAACAGTAGCGGGGAGAGGTTGGGTGATCCTGGGACAGTAGCTGAGAGAGGATATATGAACCTGGGACTGTAGCGGAGAGAGGTTGGTTGATCCTGGGACTGTAGCTTAGAGGGTTCGGGAGATCCTGGGCAGTAGCTGAGAGAGGATATGTGATCCTGGAACAGTAGCGGAGAGGTTGGGTGATCCTGGGACAGTAGCTGAGAGAGGATATGTAATCCTTGGACTGTAGCTTAGAGGGTTCGGGAGATCCTTGGACAGTAGCAGAGAGAGGATACGTGATCCTGGAACAGCAGCGGAGACAGGTTGGTTGACCCTGGGACAGTAGCAGAGAGAGGATACGTGATCCTGGAACAGCAGCGGAGACAGGTTGGGTGATCCTGGGACAGTAGCAGAGAGAGGATATGTGATTCTCGGACTGTAGCTTAGAGGGTTTGGGTGATCCTGGGACAGTAGATGAAAGAGGATATGTGATCGAGCGACACTAGCGGAGAGAGGTTGGGTGATCCTGGGACAGTAGATGAGAGAGGATATGTGATCCTTGGACAGTAGCTGAGAGGGTTCGGCTGATCCTGGGACAGTAGCTGAGAGGGTTCGGCTGATCCTGGGACAGTAGCTGAGAGAGGATATGTGATCCTGGAACAGTAGCTCAGAGGGTTCGGGTGATCCTGGGACAGTAGCTGAGAGGGTTCGGGTGATCCTGGGACAGTAGCTGAGAGGGTTCGTGTGATCCTGGGACAGTAGCTCAGAGGGTTCGGGTGATCCTGGGACAGTAGCAGAGAGAGGATATGTGAGCCTGGGGGAGTAGCAGAGAGATGTTGGGTGATCCTTGGACAGTAGCTGAGAGAGGATATGTGATCCTGGGACAGTAGCTGAGAGGGTTCGGGTGATCCACGGACAGTCAGGCTGGTAAGGCACATCATACCTCAAAGCCCTTGCCCCTTCAACATTCAGCGACCTGCGAATGGGAAGCGCTCGGTGGCCGACTACAGTCTGTAGAATGTGTAGACTCGCCAATCTGCAGTCTCCTGTATTACCAGGCGTGTCAGAAGCGTTGTCTGTTTTCCCGGGCACTCCCCCAATGTCAGTAAAAAGATCGGGAGGTACTAAACCTTAGGCACCAAGAACAATGGCGAGTTAGATAAGATAAGATATGGGATTCCAAAAGGAAATTTCTATTGCACAGTTTCAGTTCTCCATTCATGAACTATAAAATATGAATACATTTAAAATAACACAATCAGCATACAACTGGTGTATATAATCTTATAATGATATATAGATACATACAAACATACATACAAGCATATGATACATTAGCCCAGAGACATTTTTACACACAATGTATTTTAGACACAATCCCTTTTTCCTTCATTTCTCGTATACTGGAAGGTACAAAGGAAAGGCGAGCCCCGTTTGTTCTCAATGTCGGCACACGCAGTCTACGGCCTGAAAGGAGAACGGAATTTTCTGAAAACAGAACATGAGTAGAGTCGCTTAAAATTTGGTTTGTCTTTTTAATAATTTGCTTCTTATAGAAACTGCCGATACTTTCGAAAGGTAATCCAATTATTCTTCAGGAAATATTGAGAATTTTGAGTTTGGTTTTGAATAGACAGGTTCCCATACCAACTGAGAAAGTTGAAAGTCAGAACACTTTGAATAAAACTTGGGCAGTTGGGTGTGTGATGTTTGCCATGCTTTTTCCTGATTCACGTTTCTGCTAAAAGGGACAGAAATTTCGATTACATAAATAGCTTCATTTGACAAGATCAAGTGTGTTGCCTTGGATACGTCGGAGGCTGTGAATTTGTTTATTCCAAAGAATATTTTTATTATCATGTTCTATCTATTCTGTGTCGTAACATGGATGGGTCTCTGGGTCATGGCAAGGACGGTAATACAATGCTCGAGCCACGCCATTATGTTGCTTAACATACTGTGATTGTGCCAATGTTGGACATCCACTGACAATATGTAGGACAGTCTCGTCATATGCATTGCATAATTTATATTTCATGTTTACATTTTGATACAAAGTCACGCACTGACTTCGAGCGGGAAATGACTGGTCCTGCGCAGTCAACAGCAAGCCACCTGTTTCAGTTTTCAGACCAGCCGACTTCGTTGTAGCAAAGGACAGGGTTGTTCTCCTCAACATCACGATCGTCAGGTCTGAGGCTGGAAGAACAGGGTCTGCGTTATGTATAATACTGGACTATTCTTGCAATTTAGCATTGCGGTCCATCTACAGAAGATATATTCTATAATGGATGCGCTTCAAATGCGCTGACTGGCTGACTTGAAATCGGTCTTCAGCAACCCATGCTTGTCGTAAGAGACGACTAATCGCTGACTTGGTTGACACATGTCATCTCCCAACTGCGTAGATCGATGCTCATGCTGGTGATCACTGGATTGTCTGGTCCAGACTCGACTATTTACAGACCGCCGCTAAAAATCTGGAATATTGCTGAGTGCGGCGTTAAACAACAACCAACCAGAAATCCGACCTGGCAATGTTAAACAACCCTTGTTCAATGCGTAAAACGTTGCATTGAAAACAGTGCATCCCCAAAAATAAAGTACTAAGATATCACAAGACAATCAGGGAAATTATAGACTTCTCGCTTCCAGACTCCAATGTAAAAGGAATATGCAGTTATAATAGGTCAAGACGACCATGAGGATGATAATGGGGATGGGAAAACCCATGATCAAGGCGGTGATATATCAGCTTACTCAATGAGTCGTTTATAAAGAAGGCAGCTAAGAGTATAAAACTTACATGCACATTTCTTACTTACTTACATTCTTGTTGAATTTCGATTGCCGTTATACATTAAACAAACAAATTATTAATTAAACAGAACGGTGGTAACTTGATAATGCTGACAAGGACGCAGATGATGATGATGATGATGATGATGATGATGATGATAATGATGAAGACGACGATTACGATGGCGACGACGATTACGATGATGTTGATGATCACAATGACGACCGGGACGATGATGATGACAGTGAGGACGTTGATAGTGATGCTTGGCAGTGGGGAAGCCTAGTGGTTCGATTCCCCACATGGGCACAAGGTGTTAAGCCCATTTCTGGTGTCCCCCGCCGTGATATTGCAGGAAAATTGCTAAAAGCGGCGTAAAACTAAAACTCAGTCAGTCAGTGATAGTGATGCTGACGATGTTAACGATGACTACATAGACGACGATGATGGCGATAACGGTACTCATAGTGGTGTTGATAATGATCAGGATGACGACAAGAAGGAGTATAATAATGACAACTATAATATGCAGCAACAGAACTCAATGATGGTTTCTCTGCACAGGGTATATCCACAGGCCAAAATAAATCATGAAAATAGGAGATATGCCAATTATCAGATACAGAAAAGCAAGAAAGGAGAATATTACTGTACAAAGATTTACCTTTTTCCTTTATACATGTCAGTGTCTCTTGAATAACAAAGAAATGTGCCCATACCATTCCTGACATCGATCTTCAAAGATATTGAATATATCCTGGTTTAGAGAGACGGCAAAAATTATATTCTATGAGCGCTTTCTGTCGGAGACAAATGCCTGCATATACACTCAGTCTGTTTTCTACTTCCCTTCTGCATAACGTCCGTAATCTATGTTTACATATTTAAATACTTAACATAAAAAAATAGATTATTCAGCTAGCACTTGGAAATTCACTTTCAGAGTAACAATGAGCCTTTAGAATATTGTGGAATAGTGTCAATACAAATGAATTATGTAATAGTTAAATATCAATCGGTATCATTTGTCTCTATTTACCCCTTTTACCTCCACAAAACATGTCGGCAGAAATTCTGCAAATATTCAAACCGTTTCTTTTTCTAAATATCTGTGGATTGGCATTTGGTCAGTAAGTGTCCTTTCAAAATAATCAAATGCTACATTGAAAAAAAACAACGAAATAAATGATGATATCAGTATAAATTAAATTTTGAACGAAAAATGCTTATACAATAAGAGCATAAATATGTTAATTTGAAGAAAATGCGTCACTTTCGATGACAGGAAAAAACAAATATTCATTAAAACGCTGACACAAAACCGCATAATTTATGCATTATAACGCGTCGGGATAAAATAAGAGACCTTTTATTGAAGTGGTAATAAGATCCTGTCTGATCAGACACTGCCCCGACGACCGGCGACCATGTTCGATCCCGCACGGCTTGACTTAACTGTTCATTAATGTCAACTGTGATGACAATAGACGGTGTTATATGGCGATCAACTCCTCTGTGTTATTCGCCGCGAGAACAAGACCAGCAAACAGTAAGCTGTGAAGAGGGGGCTAAACGTTTCGGACTTGGAGAAAATTAATTTTTCTGCTTTCCATATGGTGTGTTGATCTAATCGCTGGATAGTCCTCTTCCCCAATACAATAGAGGCACGGGGCCTGCTCCCTGCTAGATGGCGCTGTTGACACGAAGTCCCTCGATCCTGCCGGCAGATGGCGGCACTGCCTGCACGTGACTACGACACGCTCGCAGAATGGCCAAACGGCCGCCAACGTGGTTGGGTTTACATTTCAAAAGTTTTCATTAAAAGAGCAGATTTGCTAATTGACCCAACAGATTGTCTATATTTCGTCTTGATACAGTCAGAGTGTGTGGAAAACATTAATCTGGCATCGGTTATTGAAGAAGATGAATACGGTCATGAATGCATAAATGCGATCGAAAATTGGTCTTTTTGGTGTGCTATTTGCGTTGGAATGTAACGCGAGCCTTGTCGATAAATGGAAATCTTTTAACAATTTTTCTTTAAGCATAATACAGGGTTGTTGTATTTCTGGGGATACGGTGTTGTACTTCACGCCGAGACGCATATGTTGTGAAATTAAAAACTTTAAATGCTTCAAGATTTTAATTTCATTAAAACGCATAAAGCAAGCCACTTTAATGGTTGAGGGTTGACTTTGAAGTTAACGGAACATTAGGACACAAGGTTTGCACACGTACGCCGAGCTGTGAGTCCGATTTACGATAAGCTGACAATTTATTAGAGACAGGATATGTACTTCTTCAAAAACAAGTAGGGGAACTTCATTTTTAATTTTCGATTGGAAAAATTGGGAGATATATCGGAGTCAATCAATGTTGATATGATRATAATGAATGTTTTGAGAGTGTATCACCACTTGCACTTCCTTATGAATATAGTTGTTTGTACAGTAAGCGCTCTTGAAAGATGATTGGGATATGACGTGACATTTGCATGTGTACGATTTTAATTTTCAAACCAAAAAAACGGCTATTAAACAGTAACAACTGTGTGTTGCAAGATGATTGTCAAAATTAATGGTCATTTATCGGCCTTCTTGAAAACCGTCAAATCAAGTATAACACCTCATGCTCGTGTATGGGGCTACTGCGTTGTGAACGTTCATCCCATGCGTTGTGTTTAGGGTTGGTGATAAAGATAAATGGTGGTGCTGTCTGTCTTTGAAAAGTTTGTTAACGCTTATATTTCCTATCCAAACTGAAAGTTCAGGTTCCCCTTCTTTTTTCAAGAGTATAATTTCAGTCACCGCACCTATGTCAGATGGATAGAACACATGATGCAAAGTATCTAGGGCACCATGACTGTACAGCGCAGTTATTTTCAAGGGTATTTCCCGGTAAGTTCAACAACAACTATGTTTAGACAATATCTGTTACAAATAGATACACAGCTGTATTCATTGTCTATATTTTGCGAGAGCCAAGCCTGAGAAATTCCAGTTGAGAAAACTGACACCTATGTACTAATTAAAGTATCATCTTTCCGCTGAGGACAAATGTATGCTAAGGAATCCATCTTTAGCAATTTCAACCAATATTTGATTAATATTATGCTAGTGTGTATAAACATCCTGCAGTGTTAGTCTTTCTTATGGCTTTGGTAGAGGCAAATTTACCCAGGTCTAGAAATCGTTCAAAATATGATCATGCATGTACCTTTTTCTAAACAATGAAAATCTTTCGTAGCCCATATTTTAGCACTATTTTAAAATTGGCAACATTCTAAAGTACGAGATATGACATGCATTTGTAAAAGTGATAAAATAATTATGTTTGTATAAGTGATACATCGACAGTGCAACCATTGATGTGTGCGCAGCAAAACTTCTGCAAACTGTTGACCAATTCAGTACTGATGAAAACCGAAATGATTATAACACTAAGGAAACACACTGGAACTTTACATTTCCACAATACCATGGTTCATCTCCATTTCCGAAAAAAATAGTATCATTTTTCTGAAAATTAACACTTAATGCCAGAGAAACAAAATTGTTGTTGTTGTTTTGTTCTGAAGATCAGCTGTTTATGACGACCCATTACTGTGTGGAAAACATATTAACTTCATCTTAAAATAGCATCAACATCTGCAAATAACATCATCAATATCTGAAGATGTGAATATGCTCGTGTTTGCTAGATTTATAAATTTCTACAAGTTCATACAATAAAAAGATAGAATCGGACTACATATGAGCTTGTTGAGACCAATTCCGTTTTACCATTACCGACATTTTACACACGATCTGACACGATTGACATTGTTTACCCCTGTAGAAACAAAACAAGACAGAGTAAGAAACATATCTGGCGAATCTGCGATTCGAACTCACGATTAAACTATGGGAGGCAACTTCGCTGGACTGAGCCACCTTTGGCTAAAGGATGAGACGGAACCTTCATGGGTGTGCCATCTGTATCATAGGAGTGATTTCAGTGGACCTTGTCCTGTTAGAGACCCCATGGTCAAGAAGTGAATGAGTATGGGTTTACGCCCCTTTTAGCAATATTCCAGCAATATTATGGCGGGGGACACCAGAAATGGGCTAAACACATTGTACCCATGTGGGGAATCGAACCGGGGCCTTCGACGTAAAGAGCCAACGCTTTAACCACTAGGCTAACCCACCTCCGTTCAAGAAGCGACGCTAAGATTTTCATTAGCAATTAAGTAAGAGGTTCATGATAGTTCATTTTCTGGAACTGGGCTTTAGTTCCCTGCTCGAAAAAAGAAGCTAAAGAAAAATATGTTAATAGCCATATTTTGACGTACATTAATTGTAAAATATATTTTAGCACCAAGGTCGTTATGCGAAGTGATTCATCCTGGTGTGTGCTCAAATAGTATTTCATGGTACCACAAAGAAACATATTTTATATTTCATATTCATACAACAAATCTGATAATGAAATATATAACTACCTTTCATAAAATCGGCTATGAGGTTCAGATCCAAGTTTTGTCTTTGTTGTGATACCATACCCATCCAGGTTCGTGGAGTTGTCAAAATGGTTAAATATATGATAACTTGAGTCATTTCCCCATCAAGTTAACAGTGTGATATTACTCCAATATTGTCAACATTATAATTAAAACAAAATGACCTTTTTTTGATATCTTAGACTCATAGTCATACACAGTGGGTTAGTGATAGATAGAATTGAATGTTGCAATTAAACGATTCGTCGGAAATAACAAAAAGCAATCGGATGTTTTTACCGCTATTTTGAAGATAGCGTCTGCAGGTGTTAACTGAGCGTTTACAGTTACAACAAGAAGCGTCCCAACAAATGAAATATTTATTTTTCTTCAAACTCGTTTACCGATACATACACATTACACTGATGTATTCCGTGTGATCCGGTTTGGTTAGCGGTACAAGTCGTTATCAATTCCGTTTGAGGCTGGGGGGACGAAGCGTCCCCTTTTGTCGAAACCCCGCTTGTGAAACGTAGGGGTACCTTCCTTTTATATCAAAATCGAAGAAGGCAATCTCTCATCAAATAATTGATTACCAAATCTATTTGATCATTGACAGTACAAACCAAGCGCGCTTCTCTCAAAGAATGTATTTTCTCGTTAAATATTGATTACAAGAGACAAGGTCTTATCATCTGCGCGTGGCGTTACTGTAACGCTCAAGTGACCCCCCGTCCGTGAAACACACCCTCCCCCATCCCAACTCCACTCCCCATAATTCATCCACCACCAAGCATCCATCACACCGCGTTGGTAGTCGGCTATTCTACCTGCATAATTCAGTGTTCTTGTGATCGGGACGGTTAACAAGCTATTGTATTTGTTTCGACTGCGATGACTCGGCTGAATTCATTGACTAGCTATGAATATTTCACATGAAACTCGCTTAACCTGCTGTATCCTAATCGCTTCCAATTCATCCATGTCCGGCGTGATTTAAACACAAATCGAGGAGAACGTGCGTTTCAGATAAGAATTCTTACACTAACTCTACTACAGTGGTTTAGGCAATGTTTGATATTTCTGAAAATATGTTATTTTATTAAATAGAAATTATTATCAGGTAAATGTATTTAACTGTGACGGTTTGATCACGTATAATTAAGTATATACGTTGAGACATTCCGGTTTTACGTGGTGAGACATCTATATTTGTTGTGGCATCACAGAGATGTCCTGTTAAGACAACTATAACCTGGAGTAATGTGACGGCCAAAAGAAATTATACACTTTGGATTTGAATTCTAGGTGTTATCAAGACGATAGTAGACTGAAAAGGTATCCGGACCACTGCAATTGTAGTGTGAAAAACACAACTGTCATACTCGTTTCATATACATCACCATCTAATAACTATATATTTCATGTTTGCTTTAATTATAGTTACCATCAAACATGGGAGTATTCTACTACTGCTACTGCTGCTGATGATGATGTTGTTGCTACGACTACTGCTGCTACTCGTGAGAATGGATCCCCAGCAATCTATGTTGGTCGGGTGGGCAAGCTCGGTGACTTGGTTCATAGAGTGTCATCGTACCCTGACAACGTGGATAGGTCTTCACAATATCAATCACCGGGTTGTGTTTTCCAGACTTGATTATTTACGGGCCACCGTCATACAGCTGGAACATTGTTGAAGACTACTACTACTACCGCTACTACCGCTACTACTACTGTTGCTGATCCTGCAGCTGCTGCTACTAGTACTGCTGCTGCTAATACCACAACAACTACTGCTACTGCTGCGACTACTACTACAACAACTAATGCTACTTCTGCTTCATGCTACTCCTACCACTACAACAACTACTTCTACTACTACTACTACTACTGCCTGTGACGATCCGGGTCACAGTTGGTCTTCAGCAACCCATGACTTCCGTACGAGGCGATTAACGGGATCGGGCGCTCATCCTCGCTGACTTGGTTGGCACATGTCATCGTATCCAATTGCGTTGATCGATGCTTATGCTGTTGATCACTTGATTGCCGGTCCAGATTCGATTATTTACAGACCGCCGACCTATGTCTTGAATATGCAAATGAACGACTACTACTCAATAATAACATACTGCATTGGATAGGTAATTCGAACTAGCCAGGATGTCGATGATACTGCGGTTAGGCGGGCATTAGTGGATGTTTCGAATTTAAATCTGGACATAACAGGGGTCGAATAAAGAAGGTTAAATCGCATAAGAACATATGAATCCACCTTTACTTGCCATTTTCATACCGACCACACACCAACGCATAGAACTGTTGTTTTACAGAAAAAGCTGGCAGTAAATATGTAAGTGCATCCTTTCATCTTATGTGGTGAGATATGCTCCGTATTGTCATCGATCTAGTGATCCATGTATAGGTTTCCAGACATAAATGTAAATCTTGAAAGAAAATGCATTTAAACTGAAAGCAATCCAAAACTAGTATTGCCCAGAAAGTACCAACATGGTGTTCCGGATTTAGGTTTTGTCACAATGGCAAAACATCATCAAAATTCATATACTACCTAAATTTAATTAAGATCTAAAATGCAGTGCAGACTAAATTGGATATGATGCCATATTTGAGATTAAGTGAAATGATATTGTTTGAAAGCATTGTCTTTGTGTCGACAGCGGAAGCAGTCATGTTGAAATCCGCTCCAACCACGGGTTGGTCTATGCTGCGAAGTTTGACGCTGTCCCCCACCCCTCCCGCTGAGGCTGGCCTCACCCCACAGACCGTAAGCCGGAAAGCATAGGTGCTGCCGTTGTTGCTCCATGAAAGGCGATCACGCCTTCTCGGGTCGAGAATGTGTTGCCACCATGCTGTTGTCAAATGTACATTCAATGATGAATGGATTTGACATTTGGTTAAGGACACACAGTAGATGTACGAATGACATATGGTGTTTATAGATATGGACCTCACCAAATAAACAAAGACCGTTTGTGTGACATGGTATTTACTTGCGAAATGTACAATTGTCAGATGGATGTGAAATTAAATTTGCCCTTTAAACTAAACTTTAATCTAATATTGACAGTAAACGGAAAATGTGCGATGTCCATGCTCAAAGAATGTTCTGTTATGTGAACAGTTTCCGATACCATTCCTTCCTTGGATGAATCACATTTAATTTGAAATCCTTTTATCCACGTTTATCAAATTCCTTTTATCGCATATAAACGATGCTTAAATCGGCCACAATGTGACCGAAGCGTATATGAACACAATGCGTTTGATATTTAATATCCATCGCTAACACATATATCACACACACAGCAATCGCTTAACCCCACTCGGCGGTGAAATGTACATTGATGTACGAGCAGGTCGGGTGACATGACGCGAGCTTGTGTGCTCAGATGATGGACGGCAAATAACTTGTCGATTTCACTGACATAAGCAAGCTTTTATAGCCATATATTGCACCAACTGCACGACACACATTCGGTTAAAATGTATTTGTCAATCACATCACTTGGTTTGCTTTCGGAAACGAGCTTGGAAATTGCAGAGTATATATCCTTAGATAAATGGTGAAAGCTGATTTTATAGCGAATAAATATTTATAGATATCAATCGGTGTGAATTGAGCAACATGGGTTATAGAGTACTTTAAATACTCATCACACTGACGGCTCGACAGGTCTTCTTTTCGCTTTTCAGGATCTATCCGTGGCGGGTTAACATTTTGCGATGACAGTCAATTTGTTGGGATAAATTGATGAATAGCTCTCGCTCACGAAGTGCACAGTGCGAACGATGAATGTACTTTCGCCCTGTGTAGTTACACACAACCCTGACCATCCCCTGGTCTCAATCTGGTTAAATTGGTAGGTGTTTTTTTTCATTGCCCAAAAGGGCTACCGATAGGGGTCCAATCAGTGAAACATAAATTTTCCCAGGACGGTAAATTTAATTGCAGATGAATTACTAAAATTAAAACGCGACTGGTTTAATTCATTAAAATATTTGAGACCGTGTGATTGATGAAGTTTATCAGTGATGTCGGTGATGATTTTCAGCTCGGAGCGTGCATAGCACCACTCATGGCTGTGAACCGATCAGCATAATTACGACCAATACTTGGGAGAATATTCCTCGATTAAATATTAATCCGTGAGCAAGTCGACACCAGAAGCCAAAGCACGTATACAACAGCATTGTTAGCGTTAAGCGCCTGTCATTTTCGGATTTGTATTGAGGCCACGCCCCCTGATTCTAAGCCCCGCCTATCGCTTAGCCTGGTTTCACTGGCGAACTGGTATAGTGCCTACCGCTAGACGAGCGATCTGATTGGCCAGTTGACTGGCAACACTGATCACTTGTGTTGATGTGGAAGTTGGTCGTATGTTGACCTATCACGAAGCTGACAGCGACCGGTAGCAGTGACGAAAGGCATAAAGTGCCGAAGGAGGGACACTAGGCAGGTATATAACAGAGCTGGTTGACCTCTTCATCATATCAAGTGCTACCGACACGTTAAAAACCTAACTGGGAGATTGAGCATCACGGATATTCGTTCCCCCACACCCAGTGTGCCCGCTCACCTGAACAAGGGTCTGTTCCTATTTCCTCCCTTCGTGGTATCTTTGGAGGATTTCAGCCTTCTGTGGATTCACAGTCCATGACTATACCCCACTGACAACACAAAGGTAAGTGCCACGAACACTCATCATTTTCAGCCACTCTTGAATATCTAACATATTTTCCCAAATACCATACTTAACATAGATTTCTTAATTCAGTATTTTTTAAAAGGCACATATGAGATATTCAAAATGGGCTTGTCTTTCTTTTAAACATTCCATTTAATATTTTGCTTGGTGAGAGGCAGCTGTATTTCGATTGTAAATACATGTGAAAACTAAATAATAAAGCTGTCATGCATGTTATAATCATGTTTCTGCTAGACATAGCTCTAAGTCACATTTAAGAATATCATTCAAAACGCTAGAGCTGTTGTTTCAGTCTATTATTTTTAGTGTTTCGTATTCATCATTAGACATCCTCAACGAAACACGTATTCATCCAGCAGCGTTACGTTTTAGTGAATCTCTTGAATCGTCTTTTTCAAGTTTCATCTACCTGGACTATAACAGAAGGAATACAAAATCAACGTTAAAAACCAATACATTTATTATTTTTATAACGTACTCTCTCTTCACAAATTTATTCATGGATTGAAGTTGAAAATATCAGCCCCAACAACCAAAATAAACACTTCTATTTTATCGAACGAAAATTGATTCATAAAATAAGCTAAATATCGTCGAGGGTATTCCATCAGTTTTATGTATGTTGGAAGTTAAGTGGTCTGACGGCAGTCATTGTTTAGCGGGACATGACTGTATTTTGCCATGAATAATTAATGTTAAGCTCCTGCGTGATCGCAGATGTACAGATAATTTTAAATATTGCACAATTTAGACGACAAAAGAGCCACAAGCCCATGAAAATTTACTCGGACTATAATGTTGAATTGTAATATTATTTCTGTATTTCCCGATGAAATTATTTCGATTTACTGAAAGATTATGATGATCATTTGATTTGAAGGATACATAGGAAATTTTATTAAATGTCTTGGGAAGTTTATATGCGTGTGCATTTTTTTGCGTTCAGTTTGAACGATTTTGAATCAATTGCGTTTTGTACAATTTTAGTTGTAGATTATTGTTTTATTTACACACAGCCACGAAGCATTCGTTATGTTGTTTGCATGAAAAATAATTTTACCAGCTCGTTTGCATTCGTACAGTATGTGTTGACACGAATTTAACCTCCTGATTTTTGCCACCTTATACTGATTTTGTTTACATTAATTTCAGCACTAGAATGGACACAGTTTTATGTACCCCCCGGACTCCGTCCCCACCAATAAAGCTTCCTAGGAGCGAGGGCAGCAAGCCCAAACTGGCGTTCTCCATCGACAAAATCATGGAACCGAGCCCCAAGAAAACCAGAGTGGTCGAGAAAAGACCCCAGTCACCTGAACGGGTCCCAGCTTTTAGGAAGGTGCCCCGGTCGGAGCCCAAGTCGGATCTAGGAGGGAGTTTCTCCTACCCTGCCCTGTTAACAGCGTCTTACCAACAGGCGGCTTATAATAATTTTCTCCTGGGGGACGGACGTCGGTCAGGCATTCTGAACATCCCCCGGGATGTTGCACGCGAGCCTGGACAGGTGTATCCCCTCTACCATCCTGTATTCTCCAACCTGGCACGGTCAAGCTACGAGGACTACCACGCGCAGCTTCTAAGAAATTACTCTCTTCTTCATCAGTCCAGCCTCTCGCCAAATAAAGACAGAATTCTTTCCAACCTGGACCTCTTGAAATTTTCGGGGGTCCCCCATGTACTGTCACAGGGCAAACCGCTTGGTCAGAGGTCAGCGTTTGTTGCTCAGGAAAACCGAGACAGTTTGTTTACAAGAGAAAAAGTTGAAGAAAGTCCCAAAATCTCCCCGTGTGAAGCTGAGGTGAAGGTTGTGAAAGTTGATAAGGAGCAATGTTGTATGGATAACGACAAGAGCTTTGATAAGGAGACGGAGAATAAGGAGGAGGAACACAACAATAATGGCAGCAGTCCTGATAGTAACGGGCTGAAGAAGCCTGTTAACAAGAGCCAGAAAACATTCACATGTCCTGAGTGTGGGAAGGTGTTCAATGCACATTATAATCTTACTCGTCACATGCCTGTGCATACAGGCGCCAGACCGTTCATCTGCAAAATCTGCGGGAAAGGCTTCCGTCAAGCAAGTACGCTATGTCGACACAAAATCATCCATACTTCAGAGAAACCTCACAAATGCGGTACATGTGGAAAGTCGTTCAACAGGAGTTCCACCTTGAACACTCACATGAGAATTCATCAGGGCTACAAGCCGTTTGTCTGTGAGTTCTGTGGCAAGGGGTTCCACCAGAAGGGTAATTACAAGAACCATAAACTTACGCACAGTTCCGAGAAGCAGTTTAAATGTTCCATCTGCAATAAGGCATTTCATCAGATTTACAACCTGACATTCCACATGCATACCCATAACGATAAGAAGCCATTTACTTGTCACGTATGTGGGAAAGGGTTTTGCAGGAACTTTGATCTCAAGAAACACATGCGAAAGCTGCACGATGGCACCTCCCCTCCCTCACCCACCTCGGGGCAGAACCCCACCCCCAACGGACACCCGGGTAGTGCCATGTTCCCTCAATCCAACCTCCCCCCTCATTCGGCGTTCCTCAGTCGCCCCTCTTTGTTCACGGGATCAGCATTGGGTTGTCAAAGAAATCTTCTTTCACCGTATATGTTGGGGCCAAATGCTGCGTCCCTGCTCCACAAGATTTCGTCTATTATATAAGAACTTTGAATGAGTGACGTGAACAATGACTTGTCAATGTGATGAACTATGACGAACAATGAACTGAATCAAATGTTGCTGAAACAGTGAGACAATTTTGCTGTTGTTGTGTATGGCTGATTTCTCGGGTATTGTGATTTATTTGGTTTGACATTGTTTGATGTTTGACTTGGTGGTTTGCAAACTGTTAATGATCACGTTATGCATTCTGCATGTGCAGGTACATGCATTTGACACTATTGCAATAATTGATTACGATGCATTGTGATCAAGATAATACACCACTTCTACAATTTATTACTATGTAATTGATCATATCTCTCGTGGGTGCCATATTTGAAATATTTTAAAATGATCAGAAGTGCTTTCAACACTGACCCCAATATGCTCCGTTTGCACGTGCAAGGAGTGAAATTATGGGGTGTTTTCATCAACAATGTTGGACTCTTTCACATATTGTATAGCGTGTTCAATCAAATCCATTTAGATGAATTAAAAGTATTGAGAATGAAGACAGTCTTTAATGTTTTATCAATCCTTGATTGTTGGGGGCATATGCCAATTCTGCTCACCAGATGGCGTACCGTTGGCGCGCGCTGCTCACGCGCTTAAAATCCAGCTAGATACTAGCGTGTCAGTGATCGGAATAGCGACGAGAGCCATGCAGAAAGGGTTAAGGAGCGAAGAAGTATTTGTGTACACGTGATCAAATCATTTGACAGCTATGTGTTTATATATTTGTAAATTACAACGCATTTCGTCAAGAAACAAAACAAAATGAATAGGTTACATGTTTTCTTTATTTATGGACATTAATAATTCGGTATATACCATAAATACCAACTCGTTTCGATTTGGTTAATTGACAGTTGACAAAATTCTTATACAGTGAATTACGAACATGATTAACGAAACATTCTCTATTGTTGCTCCAAAAAGTTTAAAAAAATAATTTCTAGGTACTTAATTATAGAAACACGAATTATTTGTAATGGTTTGAGATGCGAACAGAACACACACAAAAATTAAATACTTACACATACATATCACATGACATTAATAAATAAAACAAAATATGCTATATAGCTGTACATGTTACACTGATCTAGGTTACTGACGTGATATTTGTCATCCACCTGCCGGGCCAAGTTCACAGTTACTAGTTTCAGTGTGAGGAGTGGTAAAGATATGTCCCCAGAAGCTGTCAACCCCCACCCCCCTTCCTCCCAGAACAAAAAAACCCCAACAAACAAACACTGTTACACGTAAATAGCGTTGTATGTCGCAGAAATTCTGCAACTCTCTAAACCCAATGTTTAATACGTAAAAGAACAGTTTGTTCTCTTATATTTCGGTTTATTGTTTTATTATCTCTGACAAACGAAATCCATGAAATGCATCATGACGAAACATAAAACTGTTAGAATTTCAAGACTCAAGTATAACACATATAGGTGACAAAAGTCCAATAAAGATGACTCACCTGACGCATCACCTTACATACTTTATGAAGAAATATATACACATTTATATCATTATTATTATTGTTATTGTTAGTATGGGCATGCAATGTGTTGTATCAGCTGCACCATGTAAGCAGCTAAGCTAAAATCTTACAACTGTTATATCGACACTATTTTATTGAGAGTATTCGTTCAGCTTGTGATAAAAATCAATTTTTGAAGGAAGTGTCCTTGATTAAACTTGAGATTCTTCACTAGAGAAGGTGTATCGATTGCCAATAGTTCATAATGGCGGTAGCGTTTCAACCTTCGTTTCACAGCAGGGATTTACAGTTGGTGTCCTTCTTGGCTATTTCGTAATGTCTTATGTATAATAATATTGTCACTTCCAACGAAATATTTTCATCTTCGCACACCGTGACCACTCTAAGAAGAAAAGAAATGAATTGCTTATCTAACATACATAGCTGTAAATATATTAAGTTAAAACATCCGTTCTCAAAGATGCTGTGAGCTGTCAAAACAAGTAACAAATATATTCAGGTTATATTTTTTTTCCAATTAACCAGGGTTTGTTTTTTGTTTTTTTATTGGTTCCCAAGATTGTAATATCACAGATATACAAAACCGTGTTACATACGGATTATGGTAATACAGCTACGTGATGTACAGGTAGGATATCAATATATTAATATATTCATAAACAAGTATAAATGAAAATTAGATAATGTATAGATTATGTTAGGTACAGTTAACCAGTTCATTCGGGATAAATTAGACGTCATTGGTCTGTTGGTTCTTTTGACATCAGTAGGTATTTTACAACATTACCCTAACCTCCTACATGTAACTATCTGCATCGCAGCAATATACTACAATATACTACAATGTGTGATCTTTTAAATTCAAGGAACCATTTGTTTTGTGACTTTATTAGTTCAAAGTACTTTGAATCAAGTGTTCCTACATTAGTTAAATACAGAATAACTAAAAATGACTATAAAATCGTGTTGTGTTCTTTTAAATCGTTAAGATTCCAGTTCAACATAGCTTACCGTGGTGTTTCACTTGTACAGTTTAATGGCAAGGTCATGAAAGCAATTCTGCCATTCCGAAGAAGTATCATCTTTGAATAACGGAAATAAGATTTCCAGAACAGAATTCTCCCTGGCGAGACTATTTAAAAAAATGTGATATCGTGAAAGCGATCCATCGTTCTAAAACTATCCGTTTGAATGAAACTTAAAATTATGTTTGAAAATCGTTTGGATTTGCGAATCCCTAGGCTTACTACAATGTAACATTTATCGTAGAGCAGCCATGACTTCAACTCTGTCAGTCGAATCTCGAGTTCCCCATTACCTGATTCACCCAGTCAGTCAGGATCATATAACCTAGACACAACGTTGAAAGACCACTTTCTGATTAAGTCGTTTAATTATCAAAGTAGATTTGTACAGGCATTTTATTTAAAAAGAAGGAACATTGAATGTTACGAAAGAGGACAAAATAGTAAACAACGTATTCTGATAAATAAATAAATGGATGAATGAATAAATGAATGAATGAATGAATGAATGAATGAAAGAAGATAAATAAATAAATAGATAAATAAATCCTCTCTTTAAGTTTAATTTATTTTATTCACAACGAGATGATATTAAGGAGCAGAGTGCCCTCCTGCCAAATAAATACAGTACTTTATAATGAACTGGTTTGACCTAAGGGACTAACGTGATACAATGCTGACTCAAAACAAGTATGTGGAGTGAAGAAAGCTGGATCCGTAAAGGAGACGCCCAACACTCAACAAAATGTGTGAACATAAAGGTGTTTTATCTAGCTATTTTACAGCTTGTGTTCGTAACGTATCCTACTAACACTGCTTTCTTGAGGCAGTATATAGAGGTGCAACTGAATTGGTACACTTTAACTATGGTAAATCATTACAAGGTATTACCTATCACGCTTTGGAAGTACACACGAGGGACCGTCTCTCTTACTTATTAACCAAACCACATTTGTTTGAAAATGGAAACACATCTCCCC
>VKKT01006094.1:22709-32747 GCA_008038995.1 Haliotis laevigata | reverse complement strand
TACTTACTACTACACTACCACTACTACTACTACTACCACTACCACTACTACTACTACTAACACTACTACCACCACCATTACTACTCCTACTACTACTACTTCTACTATTACTACTACTACTACGACTACTACCACTACTACTACTACTAGTACTGCTGCTATAACAACTATCACTACTGTTTAGGGTGGGAGTTATCACCAAGTGGTGTAGAATTACATCTACTTCTTCTTCAACTGCTGCTGTTAGATCATACATACTTCTACCACCGCTATGCCATCGGACATTAAACTGACTGACTGACTGAGTTTAGTTTTTCTCATTGGCTGRAAACCTACACTTGCCCAGACCGTGAGCATTATCATTGGCTGAAAACCTACACTTGCCCAGACCGTGAGCATTATCATTGGCTGAAAACCTACACTTGCCCAGACCGTGAGCATTAGCCCTTGGTGAAGTCAAGTGTGATGATATACAAAGGTTATTCTTTTATCATTGCAGGAGCTACGTTCTCACTCGTCTGTGTGGCACGAAGCACCTCAAGTCGTGTGGCGATGCAGCGCTACAACAATTTCAGCTGTCGATCCCTGATCCGGAAATTTGCAGAAATTATACTGGTGAGAATGACTGCATGATGAAAGAGTCACGACACCATTTTGTTGTCACTTGGTGTCATCGCTGTTTGATCGTGATTCAGAAACAGTCTCGTCTATATCTGACTGTGTTACCGCAACA
This sequence comes from Haliotis laevigata, assembly GCA_008038995.1. NCBI lineage: Eukaryota > Metazoa > Mollusca > Gastropoda > Lepetellida > Haliotidae > Haliotis > Haliotis laevigata. The sequence goes on along the minus strand of VKKT01006094.1, from coordinate 32,014 downwards.
CACAAATACATAGATATTGTGTCGAAATAAATACCTGCCATACTCATGACAACATCGCAATGTTGTTGGAATACGAGGAAGGATTGCTACATACATAAGAAAATCTGGTTTATGTGTACCTGTTGTTTCCCCACCTCCGGCTACCACCAATACATACATCCAACATGTGGTGTAAAGTGACATATTTAGTTAAGCAGTGATGAACAGTGTATTCACAAGTGATTGGGAAGTGAGGTGCATACAAAATCTATGAAGTATTAACGTTAACCATGGAGATACATGTGGACGTTTTGTCTCCGAGTCAGTACCTAATGAATATTCTCTTCGCCAGATGAGAGTCTGGGAATTGACAGGAAGCTGCCGGTGGACTGTTCCAGCAGATGGAAAGTGAAAAGAGGCTACCTTAACTGTCTTGTAAACGCTGGCATCACGCTGACCATTCCTGACTTGGATACTAGCGAGCAGCACAGCGAGTACATTCTCAGAACAATCACCCTCGATCACAGTCAACAGATGTGCAGGTACTGACCACTGGTTCAAACATGACAGTCTTTAACCATGAACCACTTTACACGGTCAACATAGCTTGGTATGTGATCTACGCTAAATGAGTGAGTGAGTTTGGTTTGACGCCGCTTTTAGCAATATTCCAGCAATACAACAGCGGGGAACAGCAGAAATGGGTTTCACATTGTACCCATATGGAGACTCGAACCCGGGTCTTCGGTGTGACGAGCGAACGCTTGAACCACTAGGCTACCCCACCGCTCCGATCCGGACGAAAGCTGAGAAACCATTTTCAATGATACCAGTAACGACGGTCCATGACTAAGGTTTATTATCAAGACGATTGAGGATTTATTTCCTTCTTTTTATATTGAGTACATTTGTTTCTGTTCATGCAGTGAATTGTCCGTGCATCAGCAAGCCGTCAACTGTACACTGTTTGTACAGCATGAATGCAGCCCCGACAGCCTCAAGCCCACTGTACCCGACACACAGACAGTACAGACTGGCTTGGAGAACCTGTGTAAAACAATAGCGGGTAAGTGAGTGAGTGAGTGAGTTTGGTTTTATACCGCTCTCAGCAATATTCCAGCAATATCACGGCGGGGGGCACCAGAAATGAGATCCACACGTTGTACCCATGTGGGGAATCGAACACGATGACCAACAGTTGTTCATGAAGGGGCGTGTCTACTCATGAGAGTGCCAAGGACTTGAACCACAATGGAGCACCTGTATCACGTGATGTCACCACAGGCGAGTGACATTGATTGAAATATGTCCCTGTTCTCCCGGCAGTGAATGGGCACCTGGTGGGACGAGATGGGATTATGTAACTATTAACCTTCTACCGCCACACAGACAGCGGGGATTGTATCCTCCCCAGGAAGCTGAGAATGCATATCAATCCCACACTGAACCCCTGACTGTGGATAGCACTTTGAGTATATACCCTGTTTGTGGACGTTACCGCAGTATGCGTACTAACAGAGTTAGTACAAACCTATAATCACAAAAAACAAAGAACACTGTCAGATATTTCGGGGGGAAATATAACGATGATTTAATTTTATCCGTTATAATGAAATAATCATGTTGATGTACTTTGATAGTCGTCAAATGAGGTAAAATACGTTATGTTTGGTTCCAGAGTTTGACGCAGACTGTGTTGTAGCAGCAACGAAGTCAGCGTGTAACGGAAGCAGAAAACGCCGCTCACTGTCTCGCCAGAGTATTCTCAAACATCTGTGTCAGTAAGTACACAATACCACCGACAGGACATCTATTTAATAACCTGTGTTCCCAGGTTATGGAACCAGTTGTATCACTAAGATTGCTTAATGAATCAGAATGAATTCATCACTTAGCATTTTCTTGAACTCGTGAAGATCCGGGTTAGACTTGATCTACAGTAACCAATGCTTGTCGTAAGAGGCGACTAACGGGATCAGGTGGTCAGGCTGCTCACTTGGTTGACACATGTCATCGGTTCCAAATTGCGTAGATGGATGCTCATGCTATTGATCATTGGATTGTCTGGTCCAGACTCGATTATTTGAAGACCCATAGTCTTGTGTAACATATTTTGTATTCTTTCTTAGTAAAGAACACATTGTAGTACTTTTGGGGTTGAGTCCCATCCGGGATTCGAATCCACACCCTCAGAGTCTAGCACCTAATCGCCAGCACACAAAGCGGTGGCTTTGCGGGTTAGGCAGCTGACTTTGTGTGCTGGCGATTAGGTGCTTGACTNTGAGGGTGTGGGTTCGAATCCCGGATGGGACTCAACTCCAAAAGTACTAAAATGTGTTCTTTACTAAGAAAGTGTAATCCCAAATACAAAACACGTGTATTAAGCAGAATGGTGCGTTATTGCAGAGACACCGCCGAGCGCAACACGTGCCTGGTTCAGTCCGTGGACACCTGCAACCCGTCGACCAAATCCTCCTACAGCAAGGTCCTGACCACACAGTTGCCCGAGATGTGTCTGGCAACCGTCAGAGACAACTCAGCGTACAAGCCTGTCCTGTCTCTGGCCATCATGGCCATCCTTTTACTGTTGGTGCACTAAGCATTATCACATCTATTAGGAGCATGTCACTTGTTGTGTCACGTTTACTTGTTGATGATCGACGAGTGCATGATAATGTCTCATGATTACCTCACGGTGTCTGAACATCTCTGACAGACACCGGATATACCACCATACCTCCATCCCTTCTCCTAATTATGTCCGTGATATACACTACCTAAGTAGTTAATGTATTTCTGGACATGTATGTCATACGATTTTTAAATATGATTGGTGTTAATCTTATGGTTAAGTTTGAATGTAATGAAACAATGGACACCCAAGAGGTGAATTTCGTGAATTTAACCTGATATGATATACATGTAATAATTTGTTTGTTTCTTTAAACAGCCCGTCTGTATTTAGTTCATGACATATATAGGCAATCAGTGTTCATTATTGTATTCACATACACAACACTTTCATAGTGCCTTTATCTTCATCACCTCTATGTATAGTGTGACCTAAATATATGATGGCACAACCACATTCCCATTCTCATCTGGGAATAAGAAAGTTTCCATGAAGAGATCCAACTGGTATTTTTGCCCATGTTATTCCGCAAGTGATCTGATTTCAAACCTCCTTCGCATACCCTGGACATATCTGACGGATTTTATTTATTATTGTTGGTTGAATAAAAAAGTTGAATCTTTGCCTGCATTTTATTGATTTTGACATAATGTCCTTCCAGCATGCATGACTACTCTATTGTTTATTGTTTGACGCTAGGGGTGGGTATTGCAGAGAATTTTCATATTGCGATGTGAAAGCATGTATTGCGATATGTATTGCAATATATTGCATGAAGTATTTTTTAACAAAAGCTACTTATAATCGAGTTACTTCTTGATTTATAGAGCAAAAACACAACAAAATCACTAGGCTTGATTAAGCTTTAATAACAACTTTTAATCATGATAAAATAAAAATGTGAATAATATTGGGCACAAATGAAACAAGGACAAATCCGAACATTTCCGAGTGTTACGAAGTTTTCCAAATGCAAGTCAAAATACCGGTTTTCGATCAGCGTATCGCAATACGTATCGTTGTCATGTCTGAACCGGTAAATACCGGTAAACCGGTTATATTGCGCAGCCCTATTTGACGCCCTAGTCAGCTATACCTGGGCTGCCTGCGTCAGATCTAAGCCTGCCACAAGAGTGGTTTACAGCATAATGCACATCCATCGGGTTGCAGCCATTGAAGTCACGGAGGCTGACCTTTTGATCCACATTTTAGACATCTTTATTACAAGCATGTGGCAGGTTTTAGTATTACCTTGAATACATTTTCCTCGGCCTTTGTGAGTCCAGTACTACCGATCGACTGGATTCTAAGCCACCGGTGTTCATACCCCAAAACCACCCAGTCCTTTCAGAGAGACTCGAGTAGGTATCCGGGTGTTTAATTCCAGTAGTACTAAACACAACAGAAGCACTTGCATGTTGCTGTTTTAGTAGAAGCACACCTTTTGTAGAAACGGAAGTGTTGAAAACATATTCTGTCATAATTATTCCCAGCTGTTCATCTGTGGTTTCCAAAAACAATGTTTTTTAGATTAACAAGTTTTAGACAATTTATTAGTCGGTTGTTGTAAATTAACTTCTTCAAAAGTCCCTGACATTCAGAGTTTCAAACGTGAATTAAACAGTTTATTCAACTGTAATAAGAGTGAGTGAGTTTAGTTTTACGCCAATTTTAGCAATATTCCAGCAATATCACACGGGGGACACCAGATATGGGCTTCACACATTTTACCCATGAAGGGAATCGAACCGGGGTCTTCGGCGTGATGAGCGAACACTTTAACCACTAGGCTACCCCACCGCCCCAACTGTAATAAGACACATACTGATACACATGTGTTCATTTAAGATCAACCATACATGTCCCAACTGACGTGAAATATATTACATATTATATATCATGTATTTATGTACACCAAGACTGTCAGGATTAATTGCAATATTTTCATAGAAAGAGCTACACATAGTCGCACCATCCCCAACGGAATGGAATCTAAGAACAATATTTAACATTAACTAGCTATTAATTGATGAATTGTTTTGGGGCTCTGACTATTTCAAATCCTTTAAAATATGTACCATCTCTCAGTATATACCAAAATGGGTACTAAACTGAAATAACGTTTGAAATACATCGTCCGGGAGAACAACTCAATAGAAAAACACCGAGCTGTTTTGTAAACAAACGCGCGGGGTGTAATCTCTCATTGGACTTCAATGTATCTTTACTAACAACAACAATTTATGCAATATAGTTCTGCTATCTATGTACTTTGTAGTGTCAAATGAAAACACTTTTTCACAATTTGTAAATGATGAAATACTGCCATTAATGATTAAAGTACTCGGGTATATTCAGGAACTCAGTCCTTATTTGCATTAAAATTGGTTTGTAGTGTTTTCGCACTTAACATTCATTGATAGATAGACGAATGCAAGTCCCCTTGCAGGTTACGGAAAGAGGCGAGTGGTTGCGGAGACCTTCTCATAACTGATTGGTTTGTAACCAACACGTGCACGCCGTGCAGGATACACGAGAAATCAAAGTTCGTACTAGTGTTCCAATTGTGAAAACAGACCTGTGCACTTTGGGCTGAATGCGCATCTACCCGACTCCGTAGAATTTCCCAGGTACACACCAGATAACGGAGTGTAGGATATAGTCGACAGTAGTATGTTCAATACTTGTACATTTATCTTTATCATTCTTTCAACACATAAACATAATACACTATTTTTGTCCCATCACACATATTAGGTATGTATGTGCATGAGGCGTTTGTGACATCTTGTTTGTGTAACTCGTTGAGATACATATTGTTTTCAAATGCCATTACCGCCGTGTTATTGCTGGAATATTGCTAAAAGCGGCGTAAAACCATACTCACTTACTCACTCGAATGCTATTATGAATACGAGTACAGAATCTTCAGAAGAATATCATTTGAAACATGTTTAGAAAATCCTCACAAGATGATGCTTCAAAATTGCAGAGAAGGTATTTAGACGTCTTGGTCAGCATTCGAAACTCGTCTGCTCATTGTTGTCGCTGTTATGAAACGGAAAAAGCGGAACTATAATAATCGTCCTTCACAAATGAAAATAGGTATACCAAAAAAGGCGAGTTGGTAGTTTGGTTTCTTTTGTTGTTGTTGTTTTGGGGTTTTTTTTTATTCCATTTCAATTCTCAAATAAATTACATATGACATAAATGACAACACATATGACATCATTGGGGTTTGTAGAGTTGATAGTTTAAATGGTAAGAAAGGTGCGATTTTATTATGCAATCAAAGTTACACAATCAATGAATACAACGTGATAAACTCGCCTCTGTTCAGTGATGAGTGTTGAGATTGATTATCGTAAGGACTGCACTAGAAAGAAATGATACGCCCGACTAAGCATCAGATATTATTTTAATAAATATTGGTATGTTTTCATGAATAATGGCGTTTCATTTGTTATTAGATACCCCATTTCAGTTAACAGGATTTATTAGCTTTCTGTGGAAAACTCTCCCGCTTTCTCCCCCTTAAACGTTATATGTCACAACGATGTATTATGTCATTGGGTTTTAGACATGCCATTTGATGCAAAATGATTTTCTACATAGAGCTGATAAGATGCAAGGAAATTAATTAAATGCACGTTTTCTCCTCCAGCCTCCCACACTGAAAGAATAACCATGTGTATTCAGCGAAATTCATGCTCTTCGTGTTGTATGACATCAGACGAGTTGACCAACTGAAGACTCGGAATTACAGTGTTGTCCCATATTTCGCAATATTTCGTTTTGCTTATTTTCCCAAACATTTTCAATACCCTAGTCCTAATGATGTCACGATGTAGCTAGATTGTGAGGTTCTGATTCATCATATTTTTGTGGTCGTTATTATTGTTGTAAGGATTCTAATGGATGAATGTGCTGGGTTCGTGTTTATACGAAAACCAATTTTGACTTCACCCAATCCTAATTTTTGAAAACACCTTGAAAAGGTTAACTTCCGGTTAAGAACCGATTACACACTTGCTTCCAGTTAACGGTTTATTTTGTCGTTATTATTTGTAATAAGAAAGATGGTCGTCGTTTACTGTAAACAATAAAATGCAACTATTACGTTTACATATTATAAGGCGTATAAATCGTTTCGATTTCACGCTTTATTGAAATTTACGCGGGTCTGTCCACAAACCTGGCTTTGTTTCTACTTTAACAAGGCAGACAGATTTACAAGGCAGTGAAACAGGATGGAAGAACCTGGATCTTTGCCACCATCTGGTAAATATATATTTATGTGTTATTTAAACTGTTCTTTTCTCTATTAACCGCAGCGGGACACGGAGCATACATCATTTACAGTTACGCCACAATTGAGAGGACCGTATATCACATTCACTTTTGTACGTTTTGGATTTTATGTGCTGAATGGGCCTGTAGAGTTAGTTAAAACAGAGACCATATTATATGTTTTCTTTTCTAACCATGAATCATTGCCAATTGTACATACAAGTGTTACGTCATAAATTGCAATATTCGGTAAGAGTATCAACTTAATCAAGAATCAGGTCACAACTCAATAAATGGTATTATTATCTCTACACTGTTTTTTCTTGCCTCCTGGGTCCTTGATGTTTAGGGTTAGTTATCCCATATCCTTTACCCTTTGGACCCATGGATATGAAATGTTGAGCAGTATATTCTCTTGCGACTCCCAAAACTCATATCTTGGCAGACTTTGACAGAATGAACTGATACTTTGAGGAATCCTAACTGACTTTTTGTGGTGCAGGAATGTTATGTCTAAATTTTGTCATGAATTTTGTTTTTGTTTAAGTTTATCATTTGTTTAGGTTCATCAACCCCCGTGACCCCCCAGCCCTCTGCTGCACCATCACCTGTCCAAACACCAACCCAAACTCCATCGTCATCAGCAACCAACACACCTAGTCCAGCTGTGAAGTCAGGAAGAAGGATGCCTATCCTAGACCCAAGGAATTTGATTCCAATTCGGAGGAGCTCAACCAGATCAATCAAAAGGAAAAAGTTTGATGACGAGGTTGTCGAGAGTAGTCTGGTCAAATCAGATCGTGGGCGAATCAAGATAACCCCACCCCAGCCTGAAAAGCAGGAACCAGTTATGCCAGAAGAGAAGGCACCACCTGCTCCACAACCCGAGAAGAAAAAGGAGCCACCAAAAAGACCTGTTGGAACTAAAACTATGGTATATAATCTGTTATATTTATTAAAGATCTTATTTTAAGCATGAGTTATGTTTGCACTGTATAAGCGACTAGTCACCACCATATGCCGCTTTCATGAACGACCTTCACCTTGGTGTACCGCTAAGTATTCTTATGTGAATGCTGGATTCTCTTCAAATAAATTCACGTACGAGTTGCTTCTTTTATTAGAGTAATTTTAAGAATGACATTAYATGATAAAGAGATTATTAACCTCGTGTGTTTCCGTATCATTAATATCATATATTAGGAATAAAAATTATGTATTATCAGGGCTCCAGATAATTTTTCAACATGAGGAGTACATACTCCTTATTTTTTCAATACAGGATTAAGGAAAATAGTTAGAGTACATTTAGAGTACTGATGGAATTTAATGGAGTATCAGTAATCTTGTGTTTCGTTTCATGTATGCACCACAACATTGCTAGTCTTGATTAAACAGGTCAATAAACAATAAAACAATACTTTTTGTAGATAAATACGTCTGTAAATGATTCTAAGACCCGACACCATTGTCGTCATGCGTATCTGCTACGTTTTCTAAATCATTTCCTTCCGTATCGTGCATATTTTTTATCCGTACATACACCGATACGGCCCTTATCTGGAGCCCTGTATTATGCTCGCCAAAGGCTCGCATGATACCAAAACCCACTCGGTTAATAATGTCTATATAATATACTGGTGAAAATAGTCAATACAAGAGCCAATACAAATTGAGCTTGTAGGAAGAACATCTAAATACATTAACCCCAGACAAAACACTATTTTTGATCTGATCAAATGCTGAAAGTTTTGGATGACAAAATACTTCCATTATTATCATGTTTATAACAGTTACAATATGCATTTGAATTGTTTTATGAAAGGTACAAGTGTCAAGTTCTTTGTATGTTATAAATGATGACGATGATTATATTCTGTTTCAGCCAACAAAGTCCTCCTCCTCTAAACGAAATAAAAAACAAAAGGTAAGGAAAGTATTTTGTCTATTTTTGAGTTTGCAGATGTGGCGGCATGCTGTAACATGCCCTCACTCATTCATTATGGTTATTGCTTGGATATGTAGATTGTAGATGGAGTCATATTGCAAAATTTGATCATGTTTTTCAACCTGTCCTATCATAATGATTACTACCCAGATTGTTTTCAGGTTGATGCAAGTAATGCTCGTAGCAGGTAGAGAGTGAAATAGTTCACTCGTGAAAATTGTGCTGTTAGCTGCTGATTATGGATAGGGTGGGAATTGAAAATTTGCCCAAGCTATTGTCCTTGGTTTGTCAACATAATACACATGATTGTGGCCTTCTCTCAAATAGCATCCCCGACCACATCATACCAAAAGACATTAAAATATGGTACTTGTTGGTCCCTGCCTGGTGCTCAGCATTAATGTGTACAACAAGGACTGGTCGGCTCGGAGTCAGTATAATGTGTCTGAGTGGGGT